>AYEL01081581.1:0-45276 GCA_000484575.1 Olivierus martensii | reverse complement strand
CTGGAGATGGTCTGCTTGATCCAATAATTTTTCAAAATCAGTTTCATCATCAGTATTTGCATTGGACATTGAATATTTATTGAATTTTAAGTGCTAAAGTCTGGATAGGCTTATATATGGGTTTCACATTTTTACCAATTTTCAAACTCTGAAGTCAGGGAGTCAGCTTATATTCAAGTATATACAGTAATTTAGTAAATTTGAATTTAATTCTAATTTTTCTTTTATATATGTATATATTTACCCTCCGGCAGAGTGAGCGGAGCACTCGTTTGGTCCACTGGAGTTGAGTATCAAACGAAAATCCACATCATTGGCTGAAATGAGCTGACATATTGCACTTAAAAAATTAAAATGACCTCTTATCAAACTAAATTAATGTGTTACATTGGCATTAGAGCAGATACCTTAGGCTACCTTCAATAACCCTCTTGCATTGTCTGTTTATTTCTTATAATTTGATGTGTAAGAGTGCTAGCCACTAGGTCTATGAGTTAAACTATAGGACTATATTTTAATCATTAATCAGAATCCTATGCCTAAGTTTCAGTTTGGCTTAGACCACAACACTTTCCATAAAATAGTCTAAATATTGCTCCAAAAGGCAAAAATTTATCACTTAGAGTTAAGATTCATAAATTAACTAATAACACTATAGGAGCCTTTTCATAAATTTAGATAATTGATATTATTCATAACTTACTATCATTAGCCTTAAATAGTTAGAAATGATATATATAGCTGTTGCCCTAGGTAAGTAGGGTCTTAAGGAGTCGGGATTCAGTTGTTTTTTCCGACTCCATCTCTCGACTCTGGGCAGTTAAAACTCTAACTGCAACTCCACCCAAAAACCTCTGACTCTCCGACTCCGACTTTGCAACCCTGCCTTTTTGATTGAATGACTGACTATCAATAGAAAATATTAAACACTGAACAATAGTTTATCTCATTATACATTATTTATTTTTTAAAAATCATTTAAATTTAATAATTTTAAATAATTTCAATAAATTATTTTTTAGGCTCTGAATGAATCATTAAAAACTTTGGAAACTTTAATGAATGAATTCTTTGATGAAAATACAACAAATGATAGAAAGAGAGAAATTGGTAAGTTTTAGATTGTGTATGATGAATATTATTTTTAGCAATAATGGATTAAATAATTCAAAAACTATATAAGATATGCTATCATTTATTTGAAAATAGTTAATGCTTTTGTGTCAAGTATTGATGATGATAGAGTTAACAGGGATTAATTTTTTTAAATATATATTTTTAAAAATTTAATCATGAAATAAGAATTACTTTGTAAAATATACTCCTTTTTGCTAGAAATATCCAAGCTCTTATTGCACATATTTTGAGAGAGGCATAAAAAAGTTAAATTATTTGGCCAAAATTTGTATATTTAAAAGAGAAAATTTTCAAAAAAGAATATTTTTTTAAATGTTGTTAACACATCATCAGAGTATATGTTCGTCAAAATAATTAGTTTTTAGAAAATTGTTTTTGTTACTTTTTATATATTACATTTACTACATCATAAATATTCTAACAATTTTCCCTGTAATAAAGAGAACAAAATTATTGAAAATAATAATAAATAGCACTTTCAAAAAAGTATAATGAATTTGTTTTTTTTAAATTAATTTTATGTAATGATTAATTTAATATTTTTCAGTTTTTATGATCAAATATTGAAATTTCTATAAAAATTATATACTGTGGTACCTTGGTATACATCTTTAATTCGTTCCAGATCCTTGGACTTATACCAAATAGGACATATACCAAATGAATTTTTCCATAAGAAATAAAGGGAAAATGATTAAGTTCCCATGAAAAAAAATCCTATTGTTCTCGGTATACGTTCTTAATTCGTTCCAGATCCTCGGACTTATACCAAAGGAATTTTTTCCATAAGAAATAAAGGGAAAATGATTAATCCGTTCCCATGAAAAAATTCTATTGTTATTGGCATATTATACATTGATGGGATTGTACAAAATATAGAAGAAAAACCAAGCACTATGCAGAAATAAAACCTTTATTTCCTAAAGGAACATTTTCGATCATTCCCCACTGGTCTTCTTCAGATAATTAGCTGAAGAAGACCAGTTTGGTTTTTCTTCTTTACTGGGATTAGTTGCAGAATGTCTACAACTTTTGTACAAAATAATCTAAACACTGCTTAATATTAAAATACATAAATACCAAAGCAATTACAGTAGATAAAATAAATGAAAGTATAACCTCACTACCTTGCTGCTGAGAAGAGTCAAGTGCCTACTAGGATGGTGTTGAGAAGGGAGGAGATGTTATTATTTGGAAGGAGAATCCACTTCCAATAAAACTTTAGGAATCTGAAATTCTGGTGTTTTTTCTCTATTTTCTGTCTTTTTTTTTTGTATTTGGACCTTGTTGAGGCTCACAATAAAACTTTAGGAATCTGAAATTCTGGTGTTTTTTCTCTATTTTCTGTCTTTTTTTTTTTGTATTTGGACCTTGTTGAGGCTCAACAGATTTGACTTTTACTAAAAAAATTTGTCCAAAGAACTTAGCTTCTGCCCTCTCCTCAGGATGTTTTGGAAATATGTTATTATCTAGTCATTATAGACAATGCTATTACAACTTGTTATAATTTTTATATAAAGAATGTGTTTAAGAGAACATACAACAGGCTAATACAAGTTCTAGCACAACAATGCTATTACAACTTGTTATAATTTTTATATAAAGAATGTGTTTAAGAGAACACACAACAGGCTAATACAAGTTCTAGCACGCAAGTCTGTCATATTCCAAACAAAACTCGTATACCAAGCAAAATTTTTCACATCCAAACAGGATGTATACCAAGTTGGACTTATTCCAAAGCGGACGTGTACCATGGTACCACTGTATACAGTATAGTCCTAATTAACTGGGAGAGTGGAAAAATGAATTATCCCAGATAATCGAATCCTTGGATAATTCACAAAATACTCTAAAAAAATCAGAATTATGGATAATATTAAAAATAAATAAATTGCATCTATATATATATATTCAAATGTTCTATAATTTATTGAAAAAGAAAACAAGAAATTGGTTTATTTGCAACAAGGAATTATTGAAATATTTATAATTTTTGTATTTGTAATTTTGATTCTAATTTTTATTGCCAATTTTTTAAAATATAATAAAAAATCTGTCAATCTGGGTATTTAAAACTCTTTAATCTAGCATATCTAAGTTAAAAAATTGATAATTATCCATCGTTTCTAGATTGAGGATTAATGCCAGTTAATTCACAACCTGGATAATCGAGAGTCTACTGCATCTGTTATGAAATTTGAATAAAATTATTTGAGATAATTATTAAATAATAGATGATAATTATTTTTTTTACTATTTCACCATTTCTCAGAGAGAAGCAAATAATTGGAATTTTCACATTTCAAATTATGTTAGAATTACATGTACAGATAATCCTTGACTTATGACCACTCATATTTATCAGGAGATGATGTCAGCAATTCATTCTATGATTGGTCAATGCATTTGACAGAGAGTTCAAATCCCTAAATAATGATCTAATTTACAAAAAGTATATTTTTTGTATCTGGTTCTTATTTTATATTTTTGTATTGTGAAATGTAATAATGAATGTTGGTAGTGGACAATCCATAAATTTTGAGAAATTCTAATTTACAACCACTCAAACTTAGAATAGTGAGGTTCAAAATGAATCTCATCATAAATCAAGGAATATGTCTATTTATATGTATACAAAGTCCTTATTGTATTTGTACAATAAGAGGATTTGTAGTGTACATTATAATATATATCTACAAAATAAGTCCATGCATTGTAGTTTGTTTATTTATTTATTTATTTATATATAATGATATCTTAATATGCAGTATTCTCAACCACTGATAGTCCAGGAACTTGTTATAGATAATAGGTTTTATCCTAAAATTTGCTTTCTTTCACTATTATCAGGGTCAATATTTTAGTGCCAAGTCATGAAAAGGTGATTTCTGATTAAAAACAAACAATAATAACCATTATTCAATACATAAATGTGAATGTAATAAAATAAAGAAGCAGTTTTTGCTAATAAACTTTGCATTTATCTTATCCTTTAATGAAGTGCAAATATCTTATAAATAATTTAAATTATAATAGTTTAACTTACTTAAAAAATTATAGATACTATCTGATTTATAGTTTGTTATTCACATATATTTGAATTTTGAAATTTTTGATCTGAAACAGTTTTTAGAGATGTTATTTTCAAAACTCTAAAAATTGATTATGATTATAGTATATTTTTTTGTTTTCAATTTTAGCATTAATTTTTATATAGCATATATATGAATTTAAATTGAAATCAGATTTTATATTTTCATTTTTATTGTTAATAACAAAATGAATTACTATAGACATTCTGTTACTATAGATTAGTAAAAATCTGTATAGTATATTTTAAATATTACTAATAAAAAGATTTCCTAAAGAAATAGTCAGCCAGACGGTTGTGTTTTAGCAGTCACTTGCCATCTTGGGGGATCCAAATTCAACTCCTGGTTATACTCCTCTAGTTTTTTAGGCAGAGTCTGGGCACATCCCATCCTTCAGTTTTCTAGTTGACCCCATCATGGGTGATGACCAGCAGGCAAAACACAGTCACTTTCAATTGATTATTGTCCAGCTCAAATTGTTGATTTCACAAATAATTGTTCATTGCACTTTGAAGAAATACAATGTCTATTTTTTACTTTTATCTATGATGGACTGTAAAAGTGATCACTGCCAAATTCACTATATTTTGTGTGTACTCTGATGGCTTCATTAAAATTTAACATAACTTAAGGAAATGTAAATTACATTTCATTGATATTTAAAGGTTTATGTTTACTTATCTCAGATAGTATCTGTAGTCTAAATAATATATAATTAGAGAAATAAGTAAAGCATGATTAAAATGAGATTTATTATAATTTTATAGAAGTTTCACTGAATGATTTTAATAATGAACAAGGAGTTTGGAGGCATTGTTTGTACTTCCTGTCTAACACACAAAATGAATATGTCATGATGTTCTGTCTTAATGTATTAGAGGCAAGAAGTTTTCTAGTTATATTTATTTTAAATTATATAAATATCAGAACATTGGGATAAGTATTTAAATCAAAATTTGTATTACTGTCTTTTGTAGAAAACTTAACATATATCTGATGATAATAAAATAATATACTTTTTATAAAATATTATTTCTAGCATATAATTAAGGAACAATGGATAAGTATGTTAGGAACAGAAAAAGGAGAAATTCGAAGTGCCACTCATCAGTATTTACTTGCCTGCCATCAGAATGTGCCAATATCAGTTCGAAACAAACTAGGAAAGTTAAATGTTGATATAGGTCGTTTAGATTGGCCACATTTCTATCCAGAATTTTTCAGTAATATTTTACAGGTAAAAGATTAGGAATAGAATAAATTGCATTTTTATTTTCATTTGTCAAGAAATTCATTAGAGTTTTATAATTTATTTTTAAGAAACTTAATTAGTTGATAGTAATACAATATTTCTTCTTTTTAAAATAAATTTCGTCTAGCAAAATATTTATAAATGTAAACAAATATTCAAATTTTCTCATAGCTGTTACAATCAACTGAAACTGCTTCACTTGGTCTAATGATGTTGCAGACTGTATCAGAAGAATTTGTATTTCCAAGAGATGATATAAGCATCTCCAGAAAAGAAGAACTCTATCGTTTATTAGTAGAACAAGTTCCAAATATATTAAATGTTGTTGGAGGCAAGATTTTCTAGCATGATGTTTAATAAATTTTAAACTGAATTATTGTTTTCTTCATTATTCAATTCTAATTACAGGACTTCTAGATTTAGTTTTGGAAAAGCATCATTGTTTAGCTACAGCAACACCACCACCATCACCAACTCATGGTCAAGATTCAGATTTAGCGCCATTTAATACACCTCTTTATCCAGGTTTCAATATTACTTTAGTTTGATTCAAAAATTTATATGCTATTCAATAACTCCAATTCTTTTAACTCATTTCTGTTTATAGGTAGTTTGTTGCATAGTATGTTCAAATCATTGTCAAATAAGAATTTATCTCAGTCCATACCAATTCTTGATTCTGAATCTTATCAACTTTGTGTTCAGGGATTAAATTGTCTGTCTCATTTCTTCAGCTGGATTCCATTATCTATGCATATTAATTCATCGCTTCTGACCACCATTTTCCAATTTGCAAGTTTTGGATGCGATTCTCTTCTTTCACAATCTAGGGTTTGTTTGTTACTACTAAAAGTAATTTATCATTTTAACTATTTAAAATAAAATAGCAATATTTATTTATTTATTTTTTTAGAGTGTTCATACAGGAAAAGACTTACAGTCTACTTTAAAGAAAGGTGAATTGGGAATGTTAGCCATGGGTTGTATAAATGAAATTATGTCAAGAAATTGCATTCCATCAAATTTTGATGACTTTCTACTACAAATGTCCCAATACACATTCTATTTACTTCAACAGCTAACTAAAGATGAAAATAATACTTCTGGTACAAACAACAATCGGTTACTTGAATTGGATGAAAAGTTAGTAATTTTTAATTTTGATATAACAATACTACACATTAATAAAAATATTCAGCTACAAAATAAGTGCTTTTGTTGATTTTTCTTTCAGAAGTTCTCTTTTTTATTTTTTATCTATATAACAATGATAATTTATTAAAATGAAATTTCTAAAATATTTTGTGTTATTTTTATATTCATTTGAAGGCACTTGTTTGCTTTCTCAAATATTTTAAAATGTCAAATTTTTAATTAAAAGATATCTTATTTGTTTATATTCATTTGAAGGCACTTGTTTGCTTTCTCAAATATTTTAAAATGTCAAATTTTTTATTGAAAGATATCTTATTTTTTAAGTATTTGATTAAAATAAATATGTAAAGTTATGCTCTTGCATTATTTCTTATATGTAAACCCATTTTTGTAAAAAAAAAAATTCTCAAATATAATTTTAATAAAGTAAGTTATGTATTTCTAATATTTTTGTATTCAGTTTTTCCAGTTGTTTGATAGAAGAAAATTTGTATTCATTATGTAGGATGTCCACATGGAAAAGTTTTTTCTATTATTAAGATATTTCTATTCTTAAGATATCAATAAATGATCTTGCAAAAATCTGAAAAGTTCTGCACATGTGTTGCATCACCAGTAGCAGAAAATCCATGCTTATACTCCCATCCAGTTGTTTGATAGAAGAAAATTTGTATTCATTATGTAGGATGTCCACATGGAAAAGTCTTTTCTATTATTAAGATATTTCTATTTTTAAGATATCAATAAATGATCTTGCAAAAATCTGAAAAGTTCTGCACGTGTGTTGCATCACCAGTAGCAGAAAATCCATGCTTATACTCCTATTTTTTGCCAATTGAAATAGCCTGCATAGGTCGTATTACAATTGGGAGAGGGAAAATGGTTTAGGAGAAAGCACAAACAATCATCTAGTTTGTGGAATTGAAATCAATGATTCTTGTGCATTGAAGATTCAGGACAGTGTACAAAAAGGATGCACCTGACAAGAATTCTATCAAGAAATGGTTTGACATATTCCTGTCCACTGTAAGTACTGTGAAGAGTATACAGGAGATAAGCCAGTGTCTCAAATGAAGATGTACAACATTTTAGAGAAACATTTGCCCATAGTCAATGTAAATCCATCAGACAAGTAGGAAGAAAATTGCAAATGTCATGTTCAACCATTCATAAAGTGCTTCATCATTATCTATGTTTATATGCATATAAGGATCATCAAATTCCATTTGGTCATTCTTTAAATCACAGATGTCACCCATTTGGAAATATTAAGTAATCTTTTGAATTTTCCTCTCATATTCATGCAATTAAATCTTATTAGTTTTATTAAATGCATTAGTTTCCATTCTTTTTCATTTTAAAATCTGGGACACTCTATGTGGACATTGTATATATTTGTGAATGTTAAAAGATTTTTTTGCAATTTGAATTTAACTTTATTATATTTTTGGTAAATGTGATTGATTAAAAACTCTGTTTTTTCATTTTTTTATATAATCTTTGATATTCTATATTATAATTTAATTTCAGTTACAACAGTTTGTTTTATATACCAATTTAAAATTTACCAATATGCAGAAATTTATAGAAATAGTATTAATATACAAAGTTAAATTGTAAAAAGTTTTTCATTTTGAGTTAAAAAAACATTCGAAAATAATGAATATAAAATTAGCTTCAATGACACTAATAAAATGCCAATAGAAATGTGGCAAGACACCATTAACAATTCAGGAGGAAAAACTTCCTATGTATTTTATTAAAATAAAAATATTTTACCAAAGTAAATTATTATTCTAAAATCATGTTATAAAAATTATTATATACATCCATATCAAATTCATTACTGAAAACAGCTCATAAAAATGGGGAAGGAAAAATTTTTCAATATAATAAAATTTTATAAAAGAAAATTGATAATTTTTAATATATAGCAAACGAAATTAAACTTGATATATGCTTTGATTTTAAGAATCTGTTATTAATGTGTAGTAACCTTATAAACAGATTAATTAGATTTTCATAATTATTCTTTATGAAGTTAATTTTAATTAATTTCAGTTATATAGAAAAGTTCACAGACTTCTTGAGATTATTTGTTAATATTCATCTTCAGAGGTTTGAAAACAATGCTCAGTTTTCTGTTATAGAATTTCTCTCATTACTCTTCAAATATACATTTCTTCAGGTAAAATTGTTTTTTAAATATTAATGCAGAACTAATTTTATGTATTAAATATATCAAAATTAAAAACGTGTTTTTTTCTTATAAATAGCCTACGCATAATGGTTTTTTCTCATGTTTGGATATTTGGGGAACCTTTTTAGACTATTTAACAATTCAATTAAAAAGCAATCCTTCTGATCATTCTATAATCATAAACAGGTGAGTAGAACTATAATGTAAGTACTAGCAAAGATATTATTATTATTTTTATTATTACTATTTTCAGATATAAAGAAACTTTAGCATCTTTAGTTAATCAAATTTTAAGAAAACTTCAATTTAAATATAATCAATCTAATCTTGAAGAATTAGATGATGAGAGCTTGGATGAAAATGTAAAATACATTTTAATAATATATATAATAAATTGAAATTATTTTTTCTATTATTAGTTAAATTATCTATATATTATTTTATAGTGTGAGACTGAGTGGCAACATTTCTTACAACAATGTTTAAATACTATAGCAAGAGTTGCTGATTTATTGCCAGCTGAAGTGTTTACATTATTAGTAAGTTATATATTAAAATATATAATAAACTTCTTCAAAAAAATACCTATCAATTATCTGTTTTTATAACATTTTAATACTTGATCATTTCTTCCCACCATTCAGGAATTTAAAAAATAAATCAAAACTTAATAATAATTAACAAAACACTGGAGGTAGACATAGAAAGCCTATATTTTTAATTGAGTTTTGATCGTATAAGATTATTTCAGAGATCAAAAAATAATAATAATCTGAATGGGGAAAAAATTTAAAAACAATTATTCTTATTTTTTCTCCAAAATACTCCCTACTTTAAGAATCTTGTCTAATGATAATTCAAAGACATCATTATTTATGTGATCTTTGCACTTAACTCTTTTAACAATTTATGCCACATTTGTAGGTCAGCCTATCTTTGACACTTTTTGCTATGGATAGTTTGTAATTTTTATTAAACAGCAGCTTTTTTCATGATTGATCCATAATTTTCAACAGCTGTTTGAGTTATATTAAAATGCAAGTATAAAAACAAATAAAATATGCAAATACAGATGTTCTCTTATTTATAATCATTTGACTTATTCATTTGAATCATTTTGAACTTGACTAATTTTACAGATACTGGATAGAAACAATTTATAAATTTTTAATAAAATAGAAAATCAGCTGAGTGCTGCGTGATAAAGCAGTTATTTACTATTTGAAGAATTTTGGTTCAATTTAAGAGATATGAAGTAAAATAATTCAGATTTGATCATCAAGTCTTTCATTGTCTATTATTACTGCCATTATTCATCATTTTCAACTTACAGTGGGGTTATCAAAACTTAACCCCATTGTAAGTAGAGGAGTACCTGTATTAGAGAGATATTTCTGGACCTGTTTTTTAATGCTCAGGCAAACTGATCTATATCTAGGAGAATATTCAGGGGAAAGAGTCCTTAATTCATAGGCATATTCAGGATGGGCACTGGATCCTGTCATTTAGAAAAAAAACAAAGAAAAAATATATAGCAATTGTTTAAATTATTTGCAAGATAATTATTTTGTATTATTGTAACTCCGTCATTTTTTCTAATTTGCTACTTCCATAGTATAATATTTGTATCTGAAGATTAATCTCTTGCCATATTTATTGCATAATTTCAAATCTTCATTTATTTTCCTGTCAGAAATGACCATGTATTTTTTAATTGATATTTAAAAAGCATTCTATTAACATTTTAATTATATTTATTTTCAGTATTCAATATTTAACGAAAATCAAGACATATATTTGGGCCTAGAGCGTTATGTCGAAAATAATTGTGGAAGTATTCATAGTCTGCAAATAACAGCAGAAAATGAATGCAGGCGGCTTCACTGCAGCCTGAGAGATCTTTCATCACTGTTACAAGGACTGGGACGACTAGAATATCATTTTATTGGAAATGTTTTTGAAGAACGATTTACTACAGCTCAGACAACTGTAACTAGGTGAGACAAAATATTTGTTTTATATTCTCATCTTTTCAGTTAAATTATCTGATCTTTTCCCAACTTAGATTATGTGAAGGTGCAGTCTACAGCAATAGATTGAGACTGTATGACATGAAGACTGCTGTGCCTTCAGTTCTTAAACCTGATTTCATTGAAGTGTAAGATATTTAATTAAAGAAATATGTAATAAAATCTTTTGTTAATTCTTATAATCGATATTTCTGTGTGGCAGGCATGCGCAAGTATTGGCAACTCTAAAAGCTTTCTCCCATTGGATGTTTCTGTTTGGCAACAGAGTATTGGAAAAAAAAGATAGAGAACAAGAGTACATTAAACTAATTACTACTGTAGTTCAAGTAGCTGTAACAAACATAACAGAAAAGGTATTATTCATAAATGTAGAAAAATTTCTGGTATTTGTTTTTAATATATGCTTTGTTTTGTGGATAGGTACCAGAGAAAATTGCTTATAGTGCCTGTCACTTGTTAAAATCGGTGACTTCAGTGATTCGTCCATCATTTCTGTGTAATCTAGACTCAATCCAACAGCTATATGCTATAATTTGTCAGGGAAAGTTACATCTTCCTTTAGAGGTATGTTGTAAATAACCAATCATTATAAATATCACAAATTTCAACCAATTCAAATCTGTTGAATTTGTTAGAGCCAGAAACTTGTTCACCGTTCTATTTCAAACATTTTGTTGTTACCATGGCCAAATGTATCAAACGAAGACCAGCAATGGGAAAGCAGATCTTCTCGATTTGAGGAATTTATCAAATCCATCACTTCATCATTCAGGCAGATACATCATGCTCCGAATTTCAGTGTGGACAAATATGTTCAAGAGCAAGGTATCTAATTTCTTATTCCTTCCTTCATTTTCAAGCATTGGATAAAGTCCAATTTATTCTTACAGCCAAACCCATCATCAAGTGGACTATTGGAATCTTGCATGACATAGTCATCAATTTTTTGGAAGCTACAACCAAAACAAAACAGTTCTGTTTCAAGGCACTTCAAGAAAATGTTGAGATTGCTGTTTCTTTAGTTCCAGTCTATTTAAGCTTTCCAGGTTAGTTTATATTTATTTATTTTCAAAATTCAAAATTATATTATGACATTTCAATATATTGACAGATGTAAGTGAAGATATTTTAGATTTTTTCCTGATTGCATTAAAAGTGTTCAAGAGTCAAATGGGAATTGCATTTGTTGAGCAGACTATCCAAAAATTTCTGAGTTTATTTACGAGGTAAGAATTAAGTGTAAAATTCCAGATTACTTAAGTTTTAATTCTTACATTTGAAATAATTTGCAGGGACCAGCTGACCGAATGTATTTTAAGAGAAGGAAGTGCAGGATGTCATGTTGTAGAGAAGTAATTTGCATTAAAATGCTTTGAGTAGTGTTTTTTTGCTATTATTGTTTATAAATCGTGTTCTTTCTGTAGATTTTTAGAAGTCTTACAACAGATTGTAAAAGATCCAGTTCCCGGATTCAGATCATTCCTCATCAGCATTTTAAATTTTTGCATGAATGATATATATCCCATTGTGGCCGAGGTAAATACCGAAATACATTTAATTTTTGTAACATATCTACAAAGCTAAATTCCGTTCTTATTTTGCTTAGTCTCAATCTTTCGAGATCAAATTAGTTCTTTTTGAGTTACTGTATCAGGTTCTGGTCAACAACTGGAGATTTTTCTTCAAGAGTGATGTCGTTTCTAATTTAAGCCATCCTGGAAATGATACCGTGGAGAATGCAGATTACTTTACCAAAATAATGCAGGTAAAATTTGAAACAATTCCATAATATGAGATAAAAATGAAACTTAATTTTCTTTTCTTGTAATAAGGCTTATGGGCGAACATTCCTTCAACAAGACATCACCTTGTTTCGGCAAAATTTGCAAGCTTTGGAAAGTCTCAATAACAAATGGAAACTCTATCACAAGGTAATTTGATTTTGAATGAATATAAGATTGACCTTTATAGAATAATTTATTATTTTTGTCTGAACAGGATTTATTCAAAAGTTTGATGATAAATCAATTCCTCAATGTATTATTGCAATCTCTGGTGTGTAAATCTCATGAACTGCTCTACGATGACATATGTGTCACCATTTATAATATGGCCTCGGTTAATTTTGAGAATTTTTATGCAGTGTTTCTTCCTCAGTTTCTCGAGAACTGTTCTGGTTTGGATAATAGCCAGAAAACGATACTTGGGCAAAATTTTAAATATGAAAAGGTAAGATTTTGTTTTTCAACACAGTAAAATTTTGGTACATAGCCAATAAGTGTGTGTCATAACTTTCTCTTTGACAGGATTTGCCCACATTCACTCAAATCCTACACAGATTTGTCAATGATCTTCGTTACTATGACTTATGTAATAGAAGTTTGCCCCCTGGCTCTCTGGGTCTTTGACAGATGGACACAAACATTAATGTTACTGTGCTCAAAACGTTAACTTTTGTATTTGTACAAGATGCTTTTATTATTAGTCCCATATACTAGAAGAAAGTACCAGTTACAGGGACCAAATCATTTCTTGCATTTTTTACAAAAAAGAAACTGTGTATTTGCTCTGGAGCCTAAGTGTCAGGACATTCTCGGAATCTCTATTAGGTCGACACGCAAGCAGACGACAAGAATTTTCTGTATTTAATTACCGATTTTTCCATTGTACATGATTATTTATATTGAATAACAAGAATGTCAAGTCATTTATACATTTCTATGACCAATAAATGTATTTACAACAATGTTGAGCATTTTCTTCCTATCATTGATATCCTTTTGGTTCTCCCTAAAAACAAAATATAATTATTTGTCATTCGTTATGCAGAATGAAACAATAAAAAAAAAAAGAATAAACACCTCTTTATAAATATTTATGATGAGCCCTAAGATTTGAGAGGCTAATTTTTTGGTTTCTAAGTCATCATCTTTACACACAATATCTATAAATAAATAAAATTCCTAATTAACTTAACAATTTACATTATGCATAAATAAAATGTTATTTATGCTTACCTTGTAACCACTGTTGGCATTCAAATAGATCATCTTGTAGATCTGTCAGCAGAAAATGAGAAGGAACAGTCGTAATGACTGTACACAATGCAAACAACAGAGCTTTCTGAACAAACCTGGAAAAATTATTAAAATTAATACTTTGTTATATTACGTTCGATCACACAAATTCACTCACTCACATGTCTGCATGAAACTTGAGCACCCAAATAAATTCTAGGAAACATTTTCCCATCTGGAATGCTATCTAGTAATAATAAAATTGTTTAATCTAAAAACTCGATAGAGAAAATATGCTATTACTCCTTTAATCGATTTAATTCATTTGTAACGAAATACAACATTGATGATTCCAATTATTAATATTTATAAAATGAACAGGATGTGAGTATTGTCACTAGTAAGACAATAACATCTAACAGTGGCACTAACTAATGTTGCCAAGCATCTGAATATATTGTTTCTGCTACATTATTTATGGTTATTTAATATAATAATTATTATTCTTGTTTGCCTTTAAAATGCTTACAGATAAAATACAACACTAGACATTCTCAATAGGTCATCTTAAAGACTAGTATCGCCTTCAGTATTTTCCAGAGAACAGTTTAATATTCTGCTACATTTCAATGTAAATCATATTGGACAAGTGGATATTTTGATCTATCAAATTTATTTAAATGATCATCTGGGGAAAACTATAAGTAATATAGATTGTTAATGAATAAATGAATTAATGGAGTAATATATCTTGAATTATAAAATTAAATGCAGTATAAAACTTACTGGTATATTAATCGCACAGCTCATAACAATACCTAAAGTGTATATCAAATGACCAAGCAAAAAGCTATCTTCTCCCAACAGATTATATGTGTTTTCAGTTCTAAAATTCAGTTAAGTTATATTTCATTGTTATAAAAAAAGTAGCTTTTTATTATAGTTTTATATCTTTTACCTATCAAATTGTGCCAACAAAGGAAAAAAGAAATGTCCAGCTATCAATGAAAATTTATTTTCTTTTGATTTTATTTCTTTTCTTCCCTAGATTAATAAAATAGAATGTAAAACATTACCAATGATTTCAGAAAGGTAAAATTTTTCTAAAGGAATTTTTTTGTCACCTTGCTGATTATTTTAGTTTTACTTGCAATTCTTTTCTGAATGATATTTTTCCAAGTATTTTCCATTTGTGTTTTGTGCATTTCTAAAGCAGAATCTACTTTCTCATCTGCCACATCATCCTTTTTGATCTCCGATAATTCTCTACTGGCTGACGATATCACCTAATAGTATACTAATCTTATAGAATATTTATTTATCATTAATAATATAGGATTGGATTAGTGATCGACCATACTATTAGTTTGCTGATGATGCAACAAAGTTTTTTTGATTTGGTCGAATGAATAATATAGTTACGATTTTCTTTTTATTAGAAAATAGTGTCTTTTTATATTTTTAATGAATTGTAAAAAAGGAACTAATGCACCACAATCCAACTTATGTAAAATATTTTTTAATTATAATATACAGTTATGTATTGTAATGAATTTATTAATGACAATAGTCTACTATCAAAAGTATTAAGTTATTGTAATATAACATAAATTTTACCATAATTGTAATCTAAGCATTGGATAAGTTGGAGAATATAGTAATGCTCCAGTTTATGTAAATAATTGGGACCAAAGTTTTTTTTTTATCTAAGTCAGATCAATCACTATGAGGCAAAGATTATTTTTCTTTCTAAGTGGATTGTGAAGAGAGTCAAAGTTTTTTTTTTATCTAAGTCAGATCAATCACTATGAGGCAAAGATTATTTTTCTAAGTGGATTGTGAAGAGACTACTTTCACGACATTATGAAGCATATTCCCTCACTAAAAAACAATACTGCATGGAATGATGACGTACAGTAATTTGATATTTAAAAGTATAATATTGTAAATCAACACTCAATATTTTATTATTATACAGCAATTCCCTGACTTACATAAATTCCCTATGCTCCCCACCTTACGAATTTTCACCGATATGAACAAACCTGGGCCCAAATTCACAAAAGTGTTGATTGACAGATTAAGAGCAATTTTCTTGATTCAGTGGATGGTGGTGCATGGTCGTTCTTAGTTGGTGGAGAGATTTGTCTGGTTAATTCCAATAACAAACAAGACTCTAGCCTGCTAAATAGACAAACGATCACTGGAGTCGATCGATCTTCTTAGAGGGACAAGCAGCTTTTAGCTGCACGAGACAGAGCAAGAACAGGTCTGTAATTCCTTCAGTGTAGCGTGCGTCCATGGCTGCACATGCGCTACACTGATGGAATCATCGTGCGTTTATCCCTGAACAGCAGGACTGGGTAAACTTAATCAACCTCCTTCATGAGACAGAGCAAGAACAGGTCTGTAATTCCTTCAGTGTAGCGTGCGTCCATGGCTGCACACGCGCTACTGATGGAATCATCGCGCGTTTATCCCTGAACAGCAGGACTGGGTAAACTTAATCAAACCTCCTTCACGATAGGGATAGGGGCTTATAATTCTTGCCTTTGAACGAGGAATTCCCAGTAAGCATGAGTCATAAGCTTGTGTTGATTATGTCCATGCCTTTTGTACACAATGCCCGTCGCTACTACCAATTGAATGATTTAGTGAGGTCTTCAGACTGGTGCTCGGAGCAGTCTTACTGGTCGCACTGGCTTGCCAGAAAGCTGACCAAACTTCATTATTTAGAGAAAGTAAAAGTTGTAACAAGTGTATAACTATGTTATTTATAATGTACTGTATTTAAATTTTAAAATGTATTATTTATTTCTTTTAGTATTTTTTATAGCTTAAGCTTTATATAATACAAACTGCAAGGGAATTTACTCCAAATGAACCTATTTATCCCTTGATAATCTTAATTTAAATTATTAAAATTTCTGTTAATTTAGCTCCATTTTGTAATTAGAATATTTATTAATTATTAAGTCAATGAGTGGTACCATCTATTAATTAATAATTAAACTAGAATTTTTTAACTAATTTATCTGGCTATCTACGAGATGGCTTTAAATTATTAAAATTTCCGTTAAGCTTAACAAGGAATAAATTTGGCAAGATAATTAGATTTGTATTTATAGCTCTTATCTCACAAACATCGTTAGGAGATATGCATAGTCAACAGCAAAAACCTAGTAACATTTTACAAATTCATGATACGAATAGTCGCTTGGAATGTAACTCATTCGTAAGGTGGAGAATGTTGTATATAATGATAAAATGCTAATGTACAGATAGGCCTCAATTAGTGCGACTAATAAAATTGATACCGTATTATTTTCAAAGAAAAAAAGTGCGTCTTATACGCCGGCAAATACGGTAATTTATTGAATTTTAACATACTCGAACTGATATTATTAGATTCTAAATAATTGCACGATGAAAAGTCTTGATCCAAAATACATTTACTGTCGATCAATAGTCATCTAATAAAGCATTTTTTTCCATCTGCAAGATTCAAACCGTTTTAGATAACTTTAGATTTTTTCAAGAGAGGTTAAAATTCGGGTTCAGGTCTGGACCATTGACTCCGTCTTTCACTTGTTGATTCAGTCTATCATTAATATGAGTGGCTGAGATAGATTGCTCATGTAGTAGCCGGAATTCCGGTGGAAATAGCGTAAGTGGAACTAGTGTCTAAGTCAGGGGTGGGCAGTTATTTTCTGCCGAGGGCCGAATAAACAATCTTCAGAATGAAATAGGCCGTATAAAAATTGATAGTACCTAAAGCCGAATTTAAAATTATGGCGCCATAATTATGTAATTATTAATTATTATTATGTAATTATGTAATGAAATTATTGATAACATTAGCTACTCTATTAACCTTTCCAAGCACTAGCCTCAACATATAAATTCAAAGAAATGCCCAAGAGAACTTTAAGAGCAGCAGCAGAAGCAGTATTGATAGCTCCTATGATGCTCAGGTAGGCCATTCTTAGGCAAAAAGGATGAATTTAGAATTTTCTTAAGTTCAGTCCTGCATATCTTTAATAGAATTCTCTGCCACGACATGATGATGGCATAGGTAATAATAATTAATTAAAACTATTAATACTTTGACATAAAATGACTACTCACGTTCAAGCAAGATTCATTCTTGCACAAACACATTCCTCCCACCATCACAAGGGACAAGAATAATGGTGCGCCAATTTATCTGCGCACGTCATTGTCAATCTCGCTAACGTGTGCAGCCACTTTTGTGATATTTACATAAAGAATATATTCATCTATCAATATTATTTAAAAAATATACTTTTGTTGTGTTATTTTCTTAGATTTTGTTTGTATGCAAAGAATTCAAAAGCATCCGTAGAAATTATTTTTTTCCATTAGAAACATTAAAATAATTCGTCCTACGAATTAATAAATTCAGAAAATTTTCTTTAAAAATAAGTATTTTATCAAACTGATTGATTGTTAACAACCTATAACATCAGAATGTTACAAAATATTAGCTATTGATTGCTAATAACCTATTACATCAGAATGTTACAAAATTTTAGGTACGTACGTAATTAATTTTGTAAAAGCAAATTCACAACTTAATGTGAACGATGAAGTTTACTATGTTCATGGTTAATTATATCATCAAAATTTGGACTCGGTAAATCAAAACTCGGTAGTGTAGGTGTATATTCGCGACTATTTTACACTACAAACTATTCATTTATTTTATTTTTTCTTTTCGAGTCGAATTTTACGAATGTGGGCCTTGAGACTATAATGTGTTCTAGTTTATGCGGCGGGGCGTATAAGATGCCTTCGCCGGCCGGATCCGGCCCGCAGGCCGCCTTTTGCCCACCCCTGATGTATAACCTATATTACTCGTATAACACGGATACATATAATATAGAGCAATACATCAATGTGTCTAACTAATGATCAATCTACACGTGCCTATTTCTATTTGTTATTCATAAAAATGATCGTTGGCGTATAGAGTCCATCGCAAATGTTTTCACCCATAGAACTGTCTAATTTTGTCATGAGGCTATAGATTGATATCTTCACCAACTGAGACATCTCGTAGAAAAATTTAAAATGAGCATATTTTGGTAATACATTTATAGAAAAATGGTTGTACAAAAAGAAATATTCAGTTTTAGTTTCATGCGCGAGATACAGCGTGACGTCATAAATATCGCCAATTAAAAAAACAATAGATACATTAAAATAGAAAATGTTTGTACAATTTATAAGTCCTTTTTAACTATTAAATTATCATAATTATCGTCTAAGAGATAAGGTAATGACCTAACTTAATCTACTATCAATAGAACAGCGGTCGCCAACCTTTCGGATCTCACGAACTACTAAATTTATGATTTTAAATTCAGCGGACCACTAACACAAACACCGAGGTATGAGTGTAATATCAGTATTCGTAAAACGATACATTACTATTAATAATAATAGAAATTTTGAACGCAAATATTATATTAAACAGATCACTGTATCGCATATACAACCTTCTAATGTTTTGTATGTATAAGGTAATACATATAACTGTTATTGTAGGCAGAGCCGGACCCTAAAGACAATAGTGGCTAAATAATCTTGTAAGACGCCCTGATGCTGTGCATCATTTGCATCGTGCCTTGGACCGGCTCTGATTACAGGTTTTCTTCTTCGTTAAATTAACGACTCTACAGGAATATATTGTATAGGATAAATTTAACTTTGACCAATCAGCAAAATATGATACATCAAGACATGAAGGAAGCAATCAGCCAATGGAAACGAATATTTCATAGACTTGGGAAATGACGGAGATTTAACCGTGCGATAGGATTGGGTTAGATTAAGTCGCCATATCGCACGAGGAATATACTATATCTAGCGGCGGCCACTTATAGAGCCAATCACTGGTTGGCCAAAAACCATGATGATTGAAGGATGAGATTCAATAGACAGGACTCGGTCCTCTCCTGACAAACTGGAGGGTGTGGGACCCGGATTTGTACCCGGATCTTCCAGAGTGGTAAGCCACAGCTTTACCACACGGCCATGCGGCCGACCGTGCGATAGGGATTCTGATCTTAGACGTAACTGATTCATAACGTCCATTACTTTCTTCTTTTTCTTCTTCATAGTTTTCTGTGGCTTGATTACGCGAATATTTTTTGCAATATCAATAACGCTCTGCAAGCGACTTATATCGGCGAATCCATGAAAATATTAGATATAACGTTGAATACAATACAATACTGTATAGGAAGACTGCGGGGCGGTGCAACATGAAGGGAGGGTTGCGATATTTTCTTTCATCTCCGCTTCATGTCGCGTACAGTGTGTCACGGTCTTAATTTCTCAAGATTTTTGCAAGCCGTTACATTCTCATTTTCCATTACCAGTTTATTACACCGAGACCGATGTGATTCTAAAAAGCTAACTTGTTTTATTATGTATATTTTAGAGTTGTCTTCCGAACATTTCAGAATAGTAAAAGTTACAGCCTAAAGTTACAGCCTGTTACATTACTGTAATAACATAGTCACAATAAAGATGGGGTGTTAACCAGCCTGTAATGGGCTTTATAAGTAGCCGATGCCAGGTGAATATCCCTTCTGCGATATGGCTGCTTTACCAATAAAGATATTTTCACCTAACCCAATAAAGATATTTTCCCAATCCATTGATTTGTGTGTCTAATTTTAATGTTGATTTAACTAGTATAGATGTAACGATAACCTCATAATTTCAGTCATTATCGTTACGTTATCATGACGTCTCAAATTGCCGACTTTGGTGAAGTCATTCAAATCAAGTTTGCCATGTGTTGCCCTTATGCTCTAAAACTTATCGTCATATATTTACAAAAACTATACTAAAATTTTTATAAATATGAAACTGTATCCTACAAGAGATGATCCTGTAAAATTATAGAATGCATCGTCGAAATGTCACTTAGTGACACATCAATTTTTTGGTCAACAGATGACGCCACACTCCATTTTGGTAGAATACTATGTGGCGGGGTGAAACAACCTTCCACAGGCTGGCCACGTCAGCGAGGGGTCAGCCGGATTGTGAAGGACGGGGATCGACGGGCCGGACCTGGACCCCATGATAAATATTTTCAATGGGTGGGACCGAGACTCGAACCTGGTTCCCGAGTGGAAAGCCGAAACGTTTCCATGCGGCCAATCCGGCCAATGACACATTATTATTACCGAATTTCAGGAAAATCTGCTTATTGGTTCAAAAGTTATTAGTAAAGAGACTACAATTATGAGCCCGATCTTATTATTTCTATTTCCATCGGAAAGTAGGCTAATGGAAAAATAGTACTATACATTCATCAGTGCATCATTCATTCTTGAACTTTTTAGCATTATGAGAAAGGATTATATTTACCAACGGAAGATGGGGAAAATTGTCGCATTTCTTCGTCTTTAAGAGAATCTCAAGGATTGATTGAAGTAATCAGGAATTGTTTTTCTACAAAAATATTTTCAGACAAATAATGCTATAACGAATCAGCGCTGGAAAGGGAAGCATTAAACGGATATATTTGTACAAAGAAATCAAATGATTATATTAATATGTTAAAATGACTGATTAAGATAACTTTTTATAGAAAAAATTTGTTTGCTCATTTATTATAAATAAAAAAAGAAAGTAGCATATAAAATAAATTTTACATTACAAACTTTATTCTTACTTTTTATACTTATAATCTCGAAATACAAAAATATATTTAATTTTGAGAAATTATTATTAGAATGTTAAAGTTAAAATTTAATAATAAATTCTAACATTAGTAAATAATATAAAATTTAATCTTTCTTCTTACGCGAAGTTAAAGGTTTCATATAAGAATCATAAAACAAGTAACTAAACAAACAAAGATACGATAAGAACAAAACGAATATATATTCTAAAGCATCTTTAGGAGTATCGCATTCGTAACCATTGACTAACAGCCAGTATACCCAGAAAGAAAGGAGGACTCCAAATAACATTTGCAATGTCTGAAAAGCAGTGATGAACATTGCTATTTTAACAGGAATATTTATGTCCAGTGACTTCAGAGTAAAGTAGCTATACATAAAAGAATGCACAATCACATTGGTATAACAAAGTAATGATCCAAATGACGCTTCCCTGTATGCCCCATACCACATTGCAATGAAAGTAGCCACATGGTGATACCAATGTAGAAATAGCAAATTTCGTTTCCTCAAAATAATCAACAGTGTATCTCCCAATTCCCAAATTTTTGAAAAGAGGAAAATGGTTCCCCAGAAAACAAGTTGTGGCAATTGCTCTGCTAACGATTTATCGCATACCATATAATAAAGAGGAAAACGTGTAAATCCGAAATACATTATAGGCGCTCCTCTAAATGCCGACAAGATACTGTAGAATGCCAAGATTCCATTCCAGAATGCTGATACACGTGACAGTTTGTAGGCAGGTTTGTTCTTCATATATTCTCGTAGAAAGTAGATGATGGCCAAATAAATGAAAGAGATATAAAAGGAATAATGCCAATATGATTGCAAGAATCTTCTCATGGATTCGACTTCGATTAAAGTTTCAAAATAATAAGGAACCGGTAGAGGTTCGGATAAATTATAATGATGCTTCATCTTTATTTGTAAGTTCTAAAAAGAAAATAAAAAACAAAATATATAAATTTGTACATTTTAAATTATTTAAGATTTAAAATCAAAATTGTAATGATATGTAGACCATTTTCGTAATGATGATTTTAAAAATAGTCTAATATCTAAAGTGAATTATTGATAAAAATTATTCTTCAAAATATGAAAGATTTCAAAAATTCAAACAAGCGAAATGATATTATGTTTGCATTTATATTGAGTCAAATAGATATAGCCTCTGTTTAAAATTGATAGGTTTCATCCTTTCTGTGATTGAAAATCCTCGGTTTTCAATCACAAATCTGTTTCGAAACCTATGTTAAATGCGATATATTTGTGTCTGAATGGTTCGAAGATGCAGCAGTCAACAAGAGTTCTGAAGCATTCTGAAATATATTCAAAATGCTTCAGAACTGCGTTTCGAACTTCAAACGTTTTGTCGCGAAGCAATCCATAGGTAGGAATTGCGTTCAGAACTGTGGATTACTTCAAAACGAACTGTTTACCACCTATCGTGGTGTTTTTTTTGTCAACAGATGATGCCACTTTCCACTCAGTAAGAGTACTATGTGGCTGGGCGAAACAAGCTCTTCCACAGGCTGCCCACCCGTGCGGAGGGGTCAGCCGGATTGTGGAGGACGGGGATCAACGGGCTGATTTAAGATTTAAAATCAAAATTGTAATGATATGTAGACCATTTTCGTAATGATGATTTTGAAAATAGTCTGATACCTAAAGTTAATTATTGATAAATATATTCTTCAAAATATGAAAGATTTCAAATAAAATTCAAACAGGCGAAATAATATTATGTTTGCATTTATATTGGTTGAAAATCGATAGGTTTCAAACCTTCTCAAATCTTCAATTCTTCTAATCTTCTGATTGAAAATACTCGGTTTTCAATCATAAATCTGCTTCGAAACCCATGTTAAATGCGTTATATTTGTACCTGAAAGGTTCGAAGATACGGCAATCAACATGAGTTCTGAAGCATTCTGAAAAATGTTCAGATTACATTAGGTTAGTGTGATTAAGCCGCCATATCAGATGGGATATTCTGTATCTGGCGGCGGCTACTTATAGAGCCCATCACAGGTTGGCCAACACCCATGATGGAGTCAACCGGATGATTGAAGGATGGGGTTCAACCACCCGGGCACGGACCTCTCCTGAAAAACTGGAGGTGTGGGACTCAGATTTGAACCCGGATCATCTAGGTATCCGGGTTCCTCCAGGGTCCAAGATCCTCCAGGTGCCGCGTGGTAAAGCCTTGGCTTTTACCACGCGGCCACCCGGCCGACGAACGATGTTTCGAATGCTTCAGAACTGCGTTTCGAACCTCAAACATTTTTCGCAAAGCAATCCATAGATAGGAATTGCATTCAGAACTGTGGATTGTTTCACAACCAATTGTTTACCAGCTGTCATGTTTCGTTCCCACATCTGCAGTTTTTCAGGAGGGTCCAGACCGTTGAACTCCTCTTCATACTTCTGTTTATCCCCATAATTAGTGATGGCTAGTAGTATAACTCTAAATATGGTCGTCGCAAAAATTATCCCGTGAGTGATTCGGCGGCATAATTCCAACTAATTAATCAGAAGAGATCCAGTCTTAGCCATTAAGTCTCATCTATGACGGCCGATCTAAAATGCAAATAGTATTTAGTCCGCATAAATATAATAATATATCGTAGGATGTAAATATGGAAGACTATAGAAATAACGGCTCCATAAGAATATATTTTTATGGCAATACTTTCATCATCAACTGAACAAATATATAAACTGTCTTCAGGCTGTTATATACAATATGAATAACGTGAAATATTTTTTCAACAGATGTCAAGTTGGGTAGACCATTCAATTTCACATCAGGTTGGGCAGCCTATAAGAATCCTTTCTAAAACGCATTATTATGCGGAACTAATGTCAGAATTTTGGGATCGCTTAGCACTAACGCGGCATTAACGACTGAATATATATTTTTTTAAATATTAAGAGTAGATCCGCCCGACTTAACGTACATATTTTTTCGCGTATTAGATGTTATACAAGACATGTGATTCACATTCACCTATAATGATGATTGGCGGATTGGTGAACTGGGGTGTTTATCGTCTATCATTCGTGACAATGTATATTATATTGTAAACAATGTAATATATTGCGACGGCGATAAATCTCTGAGTGATTAAACCATTCGCTCAACATTCTGCAAATGCGGAGCAGATGCCCGGACCCCATGATAAATATTTTCAAGGGGTGGGACCCGAGATTCGAACCCGGGTCATCTAGAGTGGAAAGCCGAAGCGTTTCCAAGCTACCAATCCGGCCGACCCACCTGTCGTGTTTCCTTCCCACATCTGCAGTTTTGAGGAGGGGTCCAGACGGTTGAATCCCTCTTCAAAATTCTGTTTGTCCCAATCATTAGAGATGGTTAGTAGTATGGTGAGCTCTAAATAGGGTCGTTGCAAAATGTATCCTATGTATGATTCGGCGGCATAATTCAAACTAATTAACCAGAAGAGATCCATTCTTAGCCGTTAAGTCTCGTCATATGATGGCCGATCTAAATGCAAATAGTATTTAGACCGTATAAATATAATAATATAGCGAGGCTGTAGATATTGAAGACTGTAAAAATAACGGTTCCATAAGAATATATTTGTATAACAATACTTTCATCATCAACTGAACAAATCTATAAACTGTCTTTAGGCTGTTATATATAATATGAATAGTGTGAAATATTTTTTCACATATATCAAGTTGGGCGGAATTGCTGTTAAAAATTTTTGAATTTATATTCAATTGTTAGTGCTGCATGAGTCCAAAATTCTGATATTAATGCCGCATAATTACGTGTTCTAGAAAAGATTCTTGTAGGCCTCCCAACTTGACATCAAGTTGGGTGGATCTACTAAAAGTTGTTATTTAAAAATTTTGTATTTGTCCATGGTTAGTGCTACGTTATTGGGCAGCCTACAAGAATCGTTTCTAAAACGCGTAATTACGAAAAACTAACATCAGAATTTTGAGATAGCTTAGCAGTAATGCGCACTAACAAGTAAATATAAGTTGTATATTTTAAGAATAGGTCTATCCAATTGTAGGTACGTATTTTTTCAGATAGAATGATTTCGCGTATTAGATGTTATACAAGACTTGTGATTCACATTCATCTATAAGGCAGATTGGTGAACTATGATGTTTATTATCTATCATTGTGATAATGTATTATAAGGGCGGCCGGATGGCCGAGTGGTAACGCGTTGGCGTACCACGCTGGAGAACCCGGGTTCGGGCGGCCGGATGGCCGAGTGGTAACGCGTTGGCGTACCACGCTGGATGGCCGAGTGGTAACGCGTTGGCGTACCACGCTGGAGGACCCGGGTTCGAGGGTAACGCGTGGCGTACACGGCCGGATGGCCGAGTGGTAACGCGTTGGCGTACTACGCTGGAGGATGCCGGGTTTCGGCGACCCGGGTCTGGTCCCGGATTTTTTTCGGGGTGCTGGGCCCGGCCCGGTGATGGGTCTGGTCCCGGATTTTTTCGGGGTGCTGGGCCCGGCCCGGTGATCACCGTCCTTCACCATCCGGCCCCCCTACACAGGATGTGGGTGCAGCCCGTGGTTGGAACTGGTCCCGCCCCCTTAGTAATCTTCCTGATTGGAAAGGGGGCATAAAATATGCTGGTGGGTGATCCTCGTCCTTCACCATCCGGCCCCCTTCCACGGGTGTGGGTGCAGTCTCCGTGTTGGAAACTGGCCCCGCCCCCTTAGTAATCTCCCTGATTGGAAAGGGGGGGACTGCCCACCCCCTCCACGGGTGTGGATGCAGCCCATGGTTGGAACTGGCCCCATCCCTTAGAGTAATCTCCCTGATTGGAAAGGGGACGTAAAATATGCAAAAAAAAAATGTATTATATTGTATACAGTGTAATATATTGCGAAAGCGACAAATCTCTGAGTGATTAAACGAGCTACTCAAAATTCTGAAAATGAGAATCACCCGGACATTTCTGGGACTCATCACTATGTGGGACAAATTATCGAAATCAGAAACAGTTGGCTGTTTTAAATATAGGCGAAATGATGAAGTTTTCTCTATTCTTGGAAAGTAATAAAATGCATATTTACCAATTCCAATAGTTGGCCAGAGCATGGTAAAGCTGTGGTTTACTACCCTGAAGGATCCGGGTTCAAATCTGAGTCCCACATCTCGGATTTTTCAAGAGGGGTCCGGGTCCGCCCCGTTGAACCCCTATCCTTCAACCATCTGGTTGACCCCATCATAGATGTTGGCCAGCCTGTGATGGGCTCTATAAGTGGCCGCCGCCAGATATAGTATATCCCTCGTGTGATATAACGACTTAACCTATCTGTCTAACCTAACCAATTCCAATATGAAACTGAATAGTGTAAACATTTTGAAAATTAGTCCAGTACGTCGTATCATAATCAAATTCATCATCATCATCATCATCAAACGCCATAGGAAGGAAAACCTTGCTATTAGAGTCTTTAAAAACAACTACATAATAGCATAATTATTTTCCAATTTTATACAGTACTTACTATATTATTTATGATAAAACCGGGAGAGATGCGCACCTTTTTTTTATTTACTAATAAATTAATTAACATTCATAACCAAAAACTTTTATTATTCAAAATAGCTTACATGAAATCATATGCACAAAGTAATATCAAAAATTAATTAAGCAAAATGAAAAAATGTAACAAAATAAGCAATTTTTAAAAAGTTAAAAAAACCGTCTCATCTAACTACGTTAGGTAAGATGGCGCAGACCATCTATCCGACGTGTGAAATAAGGTTTCTTTACAGATGCCCATTGAAAACAAGCGCAAAGGAAGATGCTCCAGAGCCATATGGAATGAAGAGCAGCTGATCTTAGCTAGGCAGTAAGAGATGGCACTATAAGCATAAATGAAGCGGCCAAGCAATTTAGGGTTCTCTGTGCCACATTAAGAAGGAAGCTTGAAATTGGTAACACTAGAAGAAAGGCTTAAGATTGTCATCAATATTATGCATATGAAAATGAAAGAAAAATAATGGACATCAATCAAAAATAGTGCCTGCACCACCTCACCTAATTACGTTGAGTGGGATTAAGTAGACACGTATTGCTTACTGATTTAATGTATGCTCTTAATTTAGAGTAAGAAATTGCTATAGATACTACATTATTCATACATAACAATTACTTTAAAAGAATCCCTCATTCTGATCTTATATTTTTTTATTATAGAAAAATAGTTGTAAATTTTGTAAGCATACTGAAATATAATGCGGATTATTTAATTATCTAAATAAAGTAATCAACTTCCAGGGCAGGTGAAGTGTACCTGGCGCCCTTAGGCAAAGAGAAATTCACGTGCCCCCTTATCAATATGTATTTACATTCTCTCATGCATTAACAAAATAGAAAAAACACCATAAATAGCAAGAAATGTTGTATTTAGCACACGTGGAGCATACATGGAGTTAAACTAATATAGCTGCCAGCGGCTTTGTTTGTGCTGCTTACTAACTGTTCATTGGAGAGGCGATTCAGTGTTAATAACAATATAATTTTCATAAAGAAAAATACAATAATTATTAAAAAGGGAAAAGAAAACAATAAAAAATGTGAACTATATTTTAAAATCATTGTTAATTCGAAAAATTACTACTACTTGCGCCTCCAGCGCTTGTCGAATTAAATATCAAAATTGCTCTTATTCGTTCTCTCTTTAGCACCTGGAAAACTTAAATATATATGAAATTTGACCCAAATAAAAATATATAACAACTAATAACACACATAATTTTAGAAAAGGAGAATACATTATTGTTCTGAAGGTAATTTTGACACATAATCTTCCTACAACTATAAAAGTGTCACATCCCGGATCGAACGCGCGAAAATTGGTCGGTAAATAAGCGAGTTAGGAATTTTCTGTTTTTTTTTTTTTTTTTTTTTTTTTTTTTTTTTTTTTTTTTTTTTTTTTTTTTTTTTTTTTTTTTTTTTTTTTTTTTTTTTACTCAGCGGCTAAGGGGCGGAAGTCCGGCGAACGAACAGCAGTTTCGTCAGATCGACAAGCGCCCCATTCTTCTGGTGCTCCTAGGCGGTCACATAGGGCCGTCTAATGGTAAAACCGGTCCTGTCAACGTCCACGCTGTTCACACAAATGAATGACAGTCACTGTAGGCCTTAATCACTACCACAATGCCATCTTATCTCCAGAATATGAATACACTTAGCTGCGCCGTCTCTCCCGATTTTACCCTATATTGCAAATATGCATAAATATTTGTATCTGATTTATGAATATATATCTATACAGTATAATAGAAACCTTATTCTCAAATAAAGATAATAATTTGGCCATACATGACGTTACACACACACACTTAGCATCAATTAAAGCTGGGTCTCACATGCGTAAAACGCGACGTAAATACGTCGGCGGGGATATCGACGCTGATGATGCCACTTCCTATATATTGCTAGACGCTGCGTCGTTACACCGGAGATCACTTTTCTTCAACTTTATGCGCTGCGCCAAGAGTACGTTGGACATTCGTCCAATCAGAAGAGAGATTGTTTTATTTAGTAATTCAATATGGCGAAGATGCATAGATTTTTATACCGTATCTTTGGTTCCATATCTATGAGAAGATATCATATGCGCATTCAATAATGAAGCATTTCTGGAAATGAGGAAATTCAATAAATTTATAAATGAAGCCATCGATAAATAAAACAGTTCTTGAGTTTCGCTATGCATGTTGAATCAGCTAACTTCAAATGATGTAACAGTAATTAGCCAATAGCTAAACGACGTAGTTTATCTACGTCGCGTCGTACGCTTTCGGTTTGAACATTTGTTCGCTCGACGAATCGTGCGCGACGCATTTACGTCAGCGTACTAACAACGCGTTTTACGGCCTGTGAGACCCAGCCATTATGGATTTAACATTTGAAAACTAATAGAACGGCAAAAGAAAAATCGCGAAGAGATATAAAACGATGATTATTAGAACAAGCGCGAACTATGGAAGTATATCGCGAGATATCACCGGACGCGATATTTTATTCAAAGTTGTTATAAAACGTTTAATTACGCGGTACTAACGATATAACTTTGGGGATCTACCGCATTAACATAGCAATATGCAATATAATGAAAAATTTCGGAATAAACAGTTACTTCTAGTAAGTTACTGTAACTTGACGTTAAGTTGAACGGCCTACAAGAATCCTTTTTAAAACGCGTAATTACGCGGTACTAATGTTAAAACTTCAAATAACGCAAAACCAACGATTAACTATAAATTTTAAAAAATTTAAGTATAGATTCGCCCAACTTGATGTGCGTTTTAAATTATCTTCGATATAATAAATTTTGACTGATTGAATGACTTTTTATGTTTTACTTTATTAAATTTGAACGTAATATTGAGGAAAATAAAAAGGAAGAATTATTAAGGAAACAACACTAAAACGTAAGAAAACTATAATTACCAATGAGTATAAATTTTTTTTATTATTTCCTCTACAGACAGGAAAAGAATGTAGTTTATGAAAGAAACATATAAATTAATTTTTCCTAAAGTTAACTTTTAAATAGTATCAAAGTCTTTACAGTTTTTCATTATCTTAATGTGAATATTTGTTAGGTTAAACAAATTCCTTTAATGGTTCCGAAATCACTTTCGTATGAAAATATTTAAATGCTAATAAATATCATAGGCTATATAGCAGGGGTGGCCAAACTTCATGTCATTATGAGCCACACAGGAGAATCTGAAATACTCGAGAGCCACATTTTCTTTCTGGATCAATGGAACATCAGTTTTTCGGATAATCTCAATGATGATTTCAAAAATTGTTTATTTCAGATGCATTTATTTCATATAGATGCATACTATTTTTTGCAATAGATAACCTTACAGATATATTATTTTTTTAACTTAAGTATTTGCTTCATATTTATTATTGACTTTCATGGCATGGAGCCACATTGAAGGTACCAAAGAGCCACAGTTTGGCCACCTCTGCTATATAGGATAATACATCATATCATAGGCTGCAAATAATTGAAGTATCATTTGATACATATGTTATGTTGGGCGTATTTATATTTAAATTTTTTAACTAGTTAATTTTTACTAGTTTAACACAATATATACTTATACTATATATATATGATAAGACATCTGGAATTCGTGAATCCTCATTCTTGAGACTTAGTAATTTAATTAATACTGTTCAAACAGATGCTAAATAGTTAAAACTTCAATTATGAAACATTTGTATGATGGAATGTTCTCACGAGTTCTTTTTTTACATCAAAACGACAAGGAAAACACAAAAAAATAAAAATAAAATAAGATGAAATATCTACTTCCTTTTCTTGAAAACAGGAAGCATTTGAATATTTCAATTATGAAACATTTGTATGATGGAATGTTCTCACGAGTTCTTTTTTTACATCAAAATGACAAGGAAAACACAAAGAAATAAAAATAAAATAAGATAAAATATCTATTTCCTTTTTTTGAAAACAGGAAGCATTTGAATGTATACTTTTCATGATATTCATTTTTTTTCTTAATGAAATTTATAAATTGTTATTCATACGATGTCTAATTATGTTAAAAGTTATTAATTTTAAAAATTTGTCATTTCTTTTATTTATTTGTAAACATATACACCCTACAAAAGGAGGTAATTTTGGGTGTCCCCCTTATCACTGTTATAAAAAGAATTAAGTCATACAAGCTCTAACAAAGAAGGATCTGTAAGATTTTTCAAGCTTTTTTACCTTGATCGGAAGCAAATTTATTTTTCGTGATTTGAACTGGGGCAGATTGTAGTTGATCGTTTCGGATGGTAGATCTCCTTTCATAAATTTCATTAGCATTTGAATATCATGTTTCTTTCCCAGTTGTTCAATAGTTGGTAAGTGTGAAATATTTGTAATTGGATCTTGAGTATTAGACATGTATATACTATTTATTTTTTTTGATGATACGATTCCATTCTTCATTCATATGATTTAGAATTTCCATTCTTTCAACTATATTCTGCTGGATACGAGTCCAGTATGCCGTACTGTACATTACAGAAGATACGAATGCAGCATGAAACCAAGTTTGAAGTATATGCTTATCCTTTACTCTTGCGAAATATCTTGATGTAAAAGCAGATTTTCTAATTAATTGATTTATTATGTTGTTAATATGAAACTCGTAAGAGGGAAATTATCCAGAATTAAACCAAGATTTTTATGCTTGATGTAAAAGCAGATTTTCTAATTAATTGATTTATTATGTTGTTAATATGAAACTTGTAAGAGGAAAATTATCCAGAATTAAACCAAGATCTTTATGTGATTCCACTGGAATAAAACGAGTATTATTATGTGTTTTACTACTGATACTTCTATTATGTAAGGCACATATCATATATTTAGATTTAGCTTCGTTGATCATCGTGTTATTTTCAGTAAACCAATCTTTAAGTTTCTCCAAATCATCAAAAAGAACATGACTATTTATATTCAGTATTTTAAAATCATCGGCATAAGCAATAACTGCTGATTCAATATTTAACTGAAAAACTGGATTCATATAACACACAAAAAGAAAGGCGCTTAAAGTAATATTAATCAGATAAAGTTAATTTAAAATATTAGATAGTATCAGTTATTATGCCTGATTAATTTACCCAATTAATGGTGTTTAAATTAAATTATTTAAAAATGCATCTGTACATTTTTATTATACGATATCAGTTTAAGAATGGGAAAGTTGTTAGAAATTATAAATATCGAATCAAATATTAAAAAAAAATGTATATTTCTTGGGATAATTATAAATTCCCACGGATAATATAATAGTTAATAGTGCTATCACTATGCACGACTTATTTTTAAAAGGACAATGTTATACTTCCTGGTTGAGAATATTAGTCTTTAAAAATTAAATATGTCGGTGATAAGTTTAATAAATGGTTTCCTTGTAGGAAAATTTTGATCGTTTTGTCTTACAAATGATTGTTTACAAGATGAGTAATTTTGTTTCAGGTAAAAATAGTTCAATTATATAAAGAAATTAAAATTATGCGTCACTGTTACTGGATTTTGTAAAGAAATTTTTGTATAATTTACATAAATAAAAACTCTTATCTGTTATAAAATGTTGGAAGATTGCACTTTTTTTACTTTTATTACAGAAATAAAGCACTAGACACGCTTTTTAAAATGTATCGATGCAAAATTATAACTATTAGCATCAGTTCGACAAAGTTCCTTGGTTTTTAAATATCATAATTTTATAAGATAATTAAAGAGAAAAGAGGAAATAAAGCGAGGGAAATACAGAAATTATTATTAAAGTTAGAAGACACTACACAATTTATTTTTCAGTAAAGCGTGATATAATTTTGTTATACAGTCGATTCTCGTTATTCGGGACTATTCGATTATTCGCGAAAATTTATTTGTAATCACAAAATCAATTTCCGCGGTACTTTCACTCTTATTCGCGGATTTTCGCTGAGCAGCGAAAATACTATTACCAATGCAAACTCTCTCTCTTTCTCTAATAAAAGAAGTTGTTTGTTACCAAACGTAATCTCTGCGTTGTTCTGCGGTCTATCCTTGCTCACTTCACAGCTGTACTGTAGATAGGCCAAAAGCCTGTTCATTTCTTCCTCAGGTCTAACAGAAGAATGTGACCTTTGCTTGAACGCAACCTGAAATTCAGGCGCCTAACTTCCTGCGAATTTGCTCCTTAGCAAAGACATTAGTTCTGAGGCAAAAAGCAAGACAGACAAGGCTGACTCAGTTTTTCAACGCAGTTCAAGAAGACAAAGTGTTAATTGCTACATCAAACATCCTGCAATATCAAACCTATCAAAAATAGAGATTTTATTTACTACATAGTTAGTGTTTTAAAAAATTAAATAAAGATTATTGTAATTATAATGCTATATATAGTACTGTACACTTCATATACTGTAATTATTTGTAAGTACTGTAAAACACATCAAATAAGTGTTTTTAAACAGAAAAACACACATAAATCAAGAATGAAAATGTTGGGAAGAAAGATTCGCAGGAACCTATTGTAAGTTACAATCTACCAGGAAGTAATTTGAATATTTTCAATATCATTAAAATAAACCATAACCTGAAGTTTTGAATAACTCATAGCTTCAAACAACTTACAAAAATGTATATAGATCAGAAAATTATAGTTCACTGTTTCATATAATGTCATGCGGTAAAAATTTTCTCTTTTCTTAGAAAAATATTTAATGCCTTTGAAACTAATTAATAAATAAGCTCTTTATTAAAAACAAACATGATGAAATTTAAATATTTTTCGTTTTAAAAATTAATTCAAATCTTTGTTATACTGCTTTCGTGTTAATAAAATGCTTTCTATTACTGGTTGATCATAAAACTTTTAAAGCAAAAAAATGCTCAACTGGTAACTCAAACATGATGAAATTTAAATATTTTTCGTTTTAAAAATTAATTCAAATCTTTGTTATACAGCTTTCGTGTTAATAAAATGCTTTCTATTACTGGTTGATCATAATACTTTTAAAGCAAAAAAATGCTCAACTGGTAACACAGAAGAATTCAGTGAAACTTCCAAATTTCAGTTTGAACATAATACTTTTAGATTAGTGGTTCTCAACCACTGTGTTTCTCAACCAAACCTTAGACGATGTGCCGCGAAAAATTAACAATGAATTGCATGTATGTAATTGTATAAATCATATATAGTATATTAATAGTGAAACGTGATTGGCTGGATATCTCTTTTGCAGACGAACCACTACCGATTCCTATAAATAAGGTATCGTTAGAAAAACTTAACCCTCGAATTTCTGCGACAGCCAAAATGTTTTTGTCGTTATTCATAATTTAAAAATTAAGGAACAAAAATTAATTTAAAATTATAGTTCCTCTAAAAAGACAAAATCCGTAGGTGCCGCTGTACCTTAATAAGAGCCGCCATTTAATGATCCAGTTTTACGAGTATGTCTTTAATCTGAATGTAATAAATAAGAATAATTATAATAATCTGTTAATAAAATTCGTTGTTAAATCTAAATTATTATATAAAATATTTAGGTATGCCACCAAATTTTAAAATATTAAACTGTGTTCCCCAACAGAAAAAAGATTGAGAACCACTGTTTTAGATCAATTTTGGTCTCACAACTAGTTTAATAAATTCATTAAGAAAACTGCTACGCTTCTTTTTAATGAAGCTAAGATCAGCTTAATGCACTCTGAAGCGTGTCATAAAGTTTCGATAAGAGATTTAAGAATAAAAGAACTGTCAGAATTTTTGAAATATATTATATTAAAGCTTATTATTATTACTATATCGAAGGAAGTAAGTATAAAATTTTTTATCCTGTTTATAGAAAATAATACGATTTCTCTACTATTAATAATAGATTATTATCAAGTAAAAATTATTTTTAATACTTTTTACAGAAACTTATGATTAAATTGTAATAAAATATGATCTACGAATATTTGTAATACTGTATATAGTTTGAAAAAAAAAAACAGATATAAATTGTAATAAAATATGATCTACGAATATTTGTAATACTGTATATAGTTTGAAAAAAAGAAAAACATAGATCGTTTTATATATCAACTACATAAGAATTATTCTTTTCTATTAAGCCATATAGCCTAATTAATTTCTAAAGAAAGATTGTTCTAAATGTTTACAATAATATTTTTTTAAATATTGTGACAGACTCAATAGAAGTCAAACGTGGTACTGTATATACTTTAATTAATTGATGCTATGATTTGACAATTTTATGGTAATTAAATTTTAAAATTAGGCAAATTGTTTGTTTTAAAACAAGGAAAATAAATTATAAAGTATATTTTTTTCCTCTGTGAAGCGATGCTGTTACAAATTCAAAATAATAGCGACAAAACTTAGTTTTCCTCGAAGAAACTTTTTTTAAATTAGTTACCGATCAGAGAAAATGATTAAACTTTCATTATACAAAATAATAATTTGATCGAATTTCGACATTGTGAATTGTTATTATTTTTAGAATCATTAGCTTTATAAATATTACATCATCGTTGGCTGATCTGTTTTGATTTTACGATAATTTTTTTCAAATCCATTCGTGTTTCGAATAAAAAAAAATTAATCAATTAGAATAATCAGTCAGATCATTTATAGAAGTGATATTTTAAACTATATTTTTCAACTCTTTCTGTCTGAAATCGTCTTTTATATTGTCTCATTTTTATACGAAAATGTTTCTCAAGAAATTCAATCAATTATTTCTGATATCAATTTTATAAAAATAACTAATAATATTGTACAATAAAAAAATATATTCAGATTATTGAGCTGACATTTATCACAATTATTAAAATGCGGGAAATTTTTTGAGTGATTTAGTACGTGAGAATTTTGATATCGTTCTTTTTTCTGTTTCGTTTATGTATGCTTTTAATTTTTGTTTCATTGATATTTTAATAAATTATTATTATCATCATTTTTTATAGAAAACGTATTAAAATTACCAAAACAGCCGGAAACATTTCCTTTCGTACTAAGCATTTTTCGAATGTATGAGTATGCACTGTGCCCTATATTGACTGAAATACTGTATCACTTTTCTCTGCGATTGACCTTAATTATAGAAAACGTATTAAAATTACCAAAACAGCCGGAAACATTTCCTTTCGTACTAAGCATTTATCGAATGTATGAGTATGCACTGTGCCCTATATTGACCTGGAATACTGTATCACTTTTCTCTGCGATTGACCTTAATTTTTTTTTTTCAAATTTTCCTCCTCGCCATTCGGAGATACCGTTTTAATATACAAAATTGCAGTTAATTAGACACACTCGGATATTTTCGAAAGTGTAATAAATATATCTGATCAGCAGTTATCATTATTCGAAATAAAAATAAGATTGTTGACATTAATTGATTATTTAATCGAAGAGATTAGAAGAAACATATATTCTTGAAAATATTTTTCAAAGAGAATATAAAATTGATAGATATACAGTAAAGTATATAATTATGCAAATGTAATGAATTGCATTTATAATTTTTATCATCACACAATTCATATTATTATATTATAATTTATTATAATTAATTAATTGTAATGTTATAATGCACTAGATACGATCCATTGTTAATCGATTATTATTATAATGAAATGCATACATACATAATAATAAAATTACTTATATAAACTATGTATACTTAATAATGCAATATAATGCATTAAATATAATAAATTGTTTTATTATTATTACACAAATATTATAATATAATCGATTATAATAATTATAACGTATTGTATTTTAATTGTAATTAATTTAATATAATCAAAATAATTTTATAACATTTATATATCACAATATTAGAATGTGATATATGAATGAAATGTAATAAATAATACATGTGATAAATATATGAATATAATTTGCCTTATTAAATAATGTAATTAAAAGAGGGAAGTTTACTAAGTGCAATTATAAATTGGCAAAAAACGAAATATTTCTAGAGGAGTTATAAGTAATTTGACATAAAATACATACAATGATAATTAGGAAAATATAAACAACCCACGGAATAAAAATGATAAATATAAAAACAGAAAACAAATTAGTCGTTTTAAATGATGCCCTATTTTAAAGCTATTTTAAATCTTAAACTATTACATTATACATTAGAAAAATATTTAAATATAAAAAAAAATTTAAATTACTGTATTAAAAAATGTAACTAAATTAATTGAAGTTTTTATGCTTTCATTAATTTAGCTACATTTTAACTATATTACGATAATTTATCTATAGGAAATTAAGAAAATTTAAAACAGGAAAAAAAAAGAAAAGATAAATGTACCTAATGTCTATACTTCCAAATTCTGGCATAAAATGATGTTACTGTGAGATTATATACTTTTTGAGTCAAACTACAACCAATAGCCTCACTGACCTATAAAACAAATGCGTTTGTTTAATCATACTTTGAATGCAGGCTTTAGAATAATACTAATGAATAGTTTACGTTGTTACTGTATTAATAACCAATTATTTGGATTTTGGGTATTTTATCATTACTCAGCAAAATTTAAAATACAATTTTTACGTTATACTAATTTATTTGTATTATAATGTATTAGAAATTAAAATTATTATTTGTTTTAATAATCTAATAATTTTAAAGAAGGAATTTTATTAAAAATTATTGCAAAATTGTGTAAAAACGACTTTATAGTTTCGTCAAACAAGTAACAAATAATATAAAATATACATAATTACAATTATAAAGATAAAAAAAATGTGATACAGTACAATATATTAATTATTATACTGTATATCAAAATATAGTAGTCGATAAAGAGAAAACTTTATTCATTTATATGATTAAAATTACTGAACGGTACAATGCAATTTTTTTTTATTTTACGCAATTTCCACTTAGAAGTTACTAAGTAAGTCTATCTCAGTCACTCATATAAAATAAGTGACGAGTGAAAAGATGAGTCAATGATCCAGACTTGAACCCGAATTTTAACCCCTCTTGAAAAATTCTAAAGCTGTAAAAAAAAAATTTGAATCTGACAGATGGAATGCAAATACTTTATTACATGGCTATCGATCGAGAGTAAATATATTTTGGAACAAGTCTTTTCATCATGCAATTATTTCATCAGTTCGTATATGTTAAAATTCAATAAATTAGTTATTTCGTCTACTGGATATCAAATTTGGAAACATTTTATAAACATATCTACTTGTTTTGGGTCAGTTTCTAATATATTATAGAGAATATGTTTAATTTATGTTCCAATTATACTGATTAGTCGTCCATATAATCGCACTAAAAGAATGCTGTACTTCTATTCTGGATGATCCCAGTTAAATTTTTGGTCCCTTATCTCCAGAGTTCAGAGCCGGCCTTAGGAGTGGGCGAGCTGGGAGCCACACAAAACTGTAAAAAGTTACAACGGAAAACTATACGGGAATTATAGGGAAAAATAAATAAACTCTTCTATAGAAATGTAACTGCAATAAAAAATTATACATAACGCAGTAGGTTCTCAACGATTGCCTTTTATCCAGGGCATCGGCTAACATTCTGTCGGACCCGTTCATACATCTTTGAAGAAGATTCATGTATGGACCCGTCCATTCATTCAAGTTGAAACTAATAAAAACTCTTTACAATCACATATGATACAAGAATGCTTCAATAGCTTAGCGTTCGTATGAATCGAAAGTAAAGTTGTTGAGTCATTGGATTATTCAGAGATTATAAACGATTTTGCAAATATTAAAGCAAGAAAAGTCACTTTTTAATTTATTTGTATTGTAAGTAATAGTTTTAGTAAGTGTAAGTTTTTATAACATATTAGGTGCATAATATTAACTGCTGTAATAATTAAATTATCTGAAACAAATTTCAGATGTGAATAATATAAGCAATATTTAACATCTTTAAATCTTTAGAATGCTGGAAAATCGAAAAATATCTATAACTGAGAACTCGGCTTTAATCGTTATATAATCTAATTTTTTACATTGTAAATTTCATATAAAATATATGCAATGATAATAATTAAAAATATATTTAAATATAAAAAAAATTTAAATTACTGTATAAAAAAATATAACTAAATTAATTAAAATTTTTATGCTTTCATTAATTTAGCTACATTTTAACTACATTACGATAATTTATCTGTAGAAAAATAAGAAAATTTAAAACAGAAATAAATAAATAAATGTACCCAATGTCTATACTTCCAAATTGTAGCATTAAATGAAGTTACTGTGAGATTATATACGTTTTTGAGTCTAACTATAACTAATAGCCTCACTGACCAATAAAACAATTGCGTTTGTTTAATCATACTTTGAATGCTAGCCTTAGAATAATACTGATGAATACTGTACTTAGGTATATATACGTTTTTGAGTCTAACTATAACTAATAGCCTCACTGACCAATAAAACAATTGCATTTGTTTAATCATACTTTGAATGCTAGCTTTAGAATAATACTGATGAATATTGTACTTAGGCATACGTTGTTACTGTATTAATAAACAATTATTTGGATTTTGGGTATTTTATTATTATTCGGCAAAATTAAAAAAATAATTTTTACATTATAACTAATTTATTTGATAGTAATTAAATTAATTATTGTTTCGATAATCTAATGATTTTATGGAAGAATTTTATTTTATTAAAAATTATTGTAAAATTATGTAAAATCGACATTGTAGTTTCGTCATACAGGTAACAAATAATATAAGATATGCATAATTACAATTATAAAAATAAAAATGTGATACAGTACAATATATTAATTCTTATGTGGTAACTGTGGAGCAAACGAACACGCTAGTGATATATTTTAGGATATTTCGAATATACTTTGTTAAAAACAGATTATAATATTTATTATTATATTCGGTAAGGTGTATCCTATCGAAGCACTTAACATTTACTTTTGTCAGTAGCGTTAAATGTTGTAATAATTGATTTTAACAAAGAATGCGTGCTGTCCAGTTGTCCCACACTATAGGAGAAAATGGACGTTTTCTTAATCACTAATATCACTGAGAGAATAATGTCCAAAAATATAGATCATTTCCATTTTCTACACAGGATACATGATGCCTTTTCAAGTAATAGAAGCCTTGGCAAGCAATTTACACTATCTTTATATAACACTCTGTATGTCTGGTAAATGCTTTCTTTATTGAGGTTTAAAGAAGTTAAACACAAATATATGTTACTTGAGTGTCTTTCCCATTGGTGGCATCAACTTTGTTAACTTTAACTTCCTCTAACTTAAAAAAAATTTTGTTTATCGAATTTGGGAGTTTCTACATTGGATAACACTCAAATTCTTAATGTGTTATTTAGAATGATGGCTGCAGTTATTAATAGCATTCCGTCAATTTTAAAAGCTTTCACAACGAAATTACGTTTTCTTCCAAATAATTATCATCAATTTGAATTTCTTTCACCATTACGAATCATATCTGTAAAAGTGTAATTAAGTATAGATAGATAATGAGAGTAAATAAAACGCGATACAAATAATAGAATGCAATCTATTAATATAAATATAAGTTTCCTATAAATAACATTTAATAAAATACATATTTTAAGCATTTATGATGGCTGCAGTTATTAATAGCATTCCGTCAATTTTAAAAGCTTTCACAACGAAATTACGTTTTCTTCCAAATAATTATCATCAATTTGAATTTCTTTCACCATTACGAATCATATCTGTAAAAGTGTAATTAAGTATAGATAATGAGAGTAAATAAAATGCGATACAAATAATAGAATGCAATCTATTAATATAAATATAAGTTTCCTATAAATAACATTTAATAAAATACATATTTTAAGCATTAAATGGCAAAACACATGTCCGTTTGCCCCACCATCAGTTTTGCGTTTTAAAGTTACAAAACTAAAAAATAAATGGCAGCAGCACATTAGTGAACACGGCTAACGATTGGAAAGACTTATAAGTTACCAAGCTACCAAGCATAACATTTTTGAAACTACGATTAACCCTTATATAAAACCCTTATTTACTCAAATCATAAATTTTATTTCATGACGAGTTTAAATGAAAATCTCTTCTTGTCTAATAACGTTTTAAAGCTTAATTAAAAGTTTCTTTAACATTTCAATGGATTCGTTTGGCGAAAAATAAGCACACATATATATATACATAGTTCTAATATGCAGTTATCAGTTTTATGTCTTAAATACTTTTAATTTTTTAAATGATATCCGTTTGCTCCACATTTACCTTATAATTGGAATATAAATTAAACATATTCTCTATAATATATTAGAAATTGACCCAAAATAACTATTTATGTTTATACGAGTAAAATGATTCCAAAACTGAAATCCAGTAGACAAAGCCATTCATCCCGTCGGCACGGTACGTCACCTTGGGATTTGGGACCCTTTTAGAGGACTTGTACCTCACGCAAGACATACGGCGGGCCAATTCTTAATCTCGACCCGCAGGGACTCGGACGATCGAGTGGCAAACCACAGAGCTCCCACCGGCGAGGGATGGGTGCAGCCATGCTCTACCGACCCTATAGGAATTTCCTCACTAGGGACAGCCCCCTGGGGCGTGGGTGGGCTCTGCCCAGGCCGACCAGATTGTTGCTGCAGGACTACTCTATAGAAAGTCAAACGAGGTCCGTGGCGATTCATCCGGCTAGGACTTCCCACGGCTATCTACATGGGTTCCCCAAGCCCTTTCGACGAGCCGCTGGACACACCAACATCTGCAACACGCCCGTCCCGGTGTGGGGTGTTCTTCGCATGGACACCGCCAGACTCTAGGAGCCACTTATTTAATCCCTGTCACTATGGACGTATTGGCCCGACTGCAAAACAGATACAGGCATAGTGACAGCCGGTAAGCCCTCTCGCCACGACAAGACGGGCCCCACTCGAGAGGGGAGGGAATTATCGCCAGATCGTCACTATTCGAGATGTATATTCAAATACGCAAATCCATGGAAGAGAGAGACTAAGTCAAAATATGATTATGACACGCAAGACATGTGCTTTTCTTGGAATAAATAAACAAGAAATCAAAAACAACAAGGAGCTCGTAAATTAAAGACAATTTTAAAAAAAGGGCTCGCGGAAGCACGAGCGAGCCCTTTTTTTAAATTTGTCACCTCTGATGGTGTCAGCCAGTGGTGAGCTCACCACTGGCTGACACCATCAGAGGTGTGGGGTAAGAGGCTTAGACACTTGTATATGTAAAACCACATAGAAAAAATTATACCAATTATAACAGTGGTTTCAACCACTGTGCCGCGGCACACTAGTGTGCCGCCAAATTTTTGACGGTGTGCCGCGAAAAATTAATAATTAATTGTATGTTGTAATTGTACGAATCATATACATTAATAGTGAAACGTGGTTGGTTGGATATCCCTTTTGCAGTCCAACACTGTACCGATTCCTATAAATAGGGTATCTTTTTTTTGTCAGGTAGAATACGCCTGATGACGCCGAGATGACGCCTCACTCCATTCAGGTAGAATACTATGTTGTGGGGCGAAACAAGCCCTTCCACAGGCTGCCCACTCCTGCGGAGGGGTCAGCCAATAGGGTATCATTAGAAAAATCTAACCCTCGAATTTCTGCGACAGCCAAAATTTTTGTCGTTATTCATAATTTAAAAATTAAGGAATAAAAATTGAATTAAAATTATAGTTTCTCTAAAAAAGTCAAAATTCGAAGATGGCGCTATAAATTAATAAGGGCCGCCATTTAATGATCTAGTGTAAGAGTGTCTGTAATCTGAATGTAAAAAATAAGAATAAATACAATAATCTGTTAATAAAAATTCGTTGTTAAATCTAAATTATTATTTAAAATATTTAGGTGTACCACCAAATTTTAAAATATTAAAAAGTGTTCCTCAACAGAAAAAGGTTGAGAACCACTGAATTATAACAACTATAATTTACTTTTTCATGCTCAGAATTTATGCTGATTTCCACTCAATAGCTACTAAAGGAAAATTTATTCTTTAATCCATCACAAACCTCACATAATGTATTCTCCTGATATTAAAGATGTAAATGTAAGTCCGAATCAGGAAACATCATTAAAAATTTGGAAGTGAGTACCATATTGATTCCGAAGCAATCGAGTCGGTCGGATGGCCGCGTTGTAAAGCTGTGCCTTACTACCTTGGAGGATCCGGGTTTAAAACGGGGTCCCACACCTCCAATTTTTCAGGAGGGGTCCGGGCCCGGCCCATGAACCACATCTTTCAACGGCCGATTGACCCCATCTTGGGTATTGGCCAGCCTCTGATGAGTTCCATAAGTGGCCGCCGCAAGATACAGAATAACCCTCGTGAGATATGGCGGCTTAACCAAACTAATCTAACCTAATTTAGTGGTGCCGGCCAGAAGGCTGTGTGGTTCTACATTTGCTTATCATCTTGGACACATTCAAATTCGGATCCTACATCTTCAATATTTCAAAAGGGATCGTTTCTTTGTACCGGAAAAAAATAGGACCGAATAAAGGATGGGATTCGTTGAACCCCATCCTTTATCCTTCTGGGGTATTGGCCACTATGGTTGTTGGTCACCTGTGGTCACTGCCTGTGGTGAGTTCTAGAAGTGGTAGCCACCAGATAATGTATATTCCTTGTGAGATAGGACGACTTAAATAATGCAAACATAATCTGTTAGTTTTCCAGATGGCTGCATAGTAAAATCGTCGCTTATCCCGTGCAAAATTCGAACTAATTTCTCGATCCCACACCTTCATTTTTTCGTTCTGGGTCTCTAAATGTGGTAATTTATTATTATAGATAAATGTGAGAATGTTGTATAACCGTCAACCGTATTGGCCGCTTGAAACGCATCGACTTTCTAATCTGAAAGAGTCGGAGTCTCGATCCCACCCATTATAAATAATTATCATGGGTCTGGACCCGGCATGTCGATCCCCGTCCTCCACAATCCGACTGATCGCTCCGTAGGGATGGGTAGCCTGTGTAAAGAATTGTTTCGTCCTTATTTAGTGTTCTTATAGAGTGGAAAGTGGCGTCATTTGTGGACAAAATATACGTACAGTAGAGTCTCCCTAATCCAACAGATATAGTTCTGCGGTTTGTCGGATTTCAGAGATTTGTCGGATTATTGGATATTAATCCAAAAAATGGAATTGCACAAACGAATACGCTCCGTTTATTAACTTTCCTGTCACTGCTGTTGCTGTTCAAATCTTTCCCAAACCTCTCAATATTATTCTGATTTTTTTAATGTCAAAAATGGTTGCTCGTCCTATACCATAAAACGAAGACAAATCACTAAATTTGGGAAAAATTTCAAGTGAAGTTTCCTAATTATTTCTGCCTTTTCGACCACAGTCAATGTCTTGTGTTTTCGTTTTTTACTTTTTCCGATTGGTGACATTATGTAAAGATAAATAACAAACACCGATACAGTAAAACACAATAATCAGTGTACTGAACTTAAAATTCGTCCGACTATGTCTGAGCAACGAAGGAATAGCGACTGACAATTTGTTTACGTCAGTTTCTCTTTCTCGGATATTGTTAAGTTGTGACATGGAAATTTCACGTGGGCGGCGCGATGGTTCTCAGAGTGTCGGACCACTGTAAAGGTAGCACTACAGAGACAACTGTATAATCAATTTAAAATCACTGTATTAAAAATATTTGATGTAGAAGTAGCTCATATTAACCACATTTATAAAAAAGCGAATTTTTCTTTAAACGCCCTTAGGAGTATTTCGTGTAAAAATTGGGGTTTGTCTCCTGAGAATTCCACTGTAATTTATACTTGTGTTATTGAACCTAAAATCACTTACGCCGCTTCTGTTTGGGGGTCTGCGGTTTTAAAGCAATATAATTGTAAAAAACTATTACAGATTCAAAGGCTCGCCGCTCTGAATATTTGCAGAGCGTACAGGAAGGCTCCAACTAATGCCCTGCTGGTTATGGCCGGGATGGTTCCGATTGATTTGAGAATCAGGCAAATTTATTGGAATAAGTTTTATCTTTCCGGGAAGTTTATTGCTACGGCTAACAATGATTTTGGTTCCCTTACT
>AYEL01081580.1:0-91729 GCA_000484575.1 Olivierus martensii | reverse complement strand
ATTTATATATAATTTGTCTGGTTTTTCTCATTATTTAAGGAATTAGGATAATATTTGGCTGTTAGTGGTGGACATTTAGTTTTCTGGTGTAGACTTTCTAAATTTAGATTATCTTATATTAATTTTGTTGTTGTAGTTCTCAGAAATTTGTAAGGTTTCTAAAAATATATAGTTTGTTAGGGTAAATCTAAAATTTTTTGGAATAGAACATTTTATGACTCTTTAGGTTGCGGATTTTTCTGAACAGTCTTTTTGGTCTACAGCTCTAATTTCAGTTTTTGATTACTATTGTTTTATATTTTCAATTCGTCTCTTTGTACTGATTCTTAATATAAATAGGTAGTTAAGTAATTTCAATATTTTAATTTTTCTGCATTTTCTGATTATTGTAATTTTCTACACACACTACACAAACAATTTATAGCTATTTTACCATAATTAGGTGTCATGAGTTCTCCCGGTGTCGGCCGAGACCGTGCGAACTCTGAGAGGGGGGTGGATAATGCCCAACTATTTCGTCGCTTATTGAGTAGTATTTTTAGTGTCCTAGATAGTAGTCGGAACTTAAAGGGAACGACAAGGGACGATATACGGAAGAATCTTGCTACAATGTCAACTGTTTTTGAGGGATTGCTCAACGAATTCATCAGGGTGGACGAAAGGTTGGAAGAGCTTCAACAAGGGCTGGAGCACAGGCAAACAGAGGAGAGACCATCCAAACCTCTGTATTCAGAAATAATTAAACGACCAATCCCAAGGCATGATGAGGCAACGGTGTTACTGTACCCCTCCAAGGGCAAGGAGGCTATAATTAGGCGACTATTATAACTTTTAATATAATATTGCATACAATACTTAATAATTAAAAAGTTAATTTCAATAAAATTCTTACATTATTTATATTAAACATAAAACACGTGTATCTTCAAGAAATGATCTGGATTAAGCAGTGCCGGATTAAGCTAATGCGGGACTGTTGCATATGTTAAGAATGGGGCCCTATATTAAAAAAATAATAAAACAGCGCAAATATTTGAACACATACATTTTTAATTTGCATAGTAATTATCATTACCAAAAATAACAACACAGTCAACATTTTTTTTTTTGCATATTTTACGTCCCCTTAATAATCAGAGAGATTACTAAGGGGACGGGGCTAGTTTCAAGGGCTGCACCCACACCCGTGGAGGGGGGCCGGATGGTGAAGGACGACCTTTCCAATCAGGGAGATTACTAAGGGGGCGGGGCCAGTTCCAACCTCCCACGGGCTGCACCCACACCCGTGTAGGGGGGCCGGATGGTGAAGGACGGTGGGCTGCACCCACACCCGTGGAGGGGGGCCGGATGGTGAAGGACGGGAATCACCTCGGGCCGAGCCCCAGCACCCCGAAAAAAATCCGGGACCAGACCCGGGACGCGAACCCGCGAAAAAGCCGGGACCAGACCGGCGAACCCGGGTCCTCCAGCGTGGTACGCCAACGCGTTACCACTCGGCACAGTCAACATTAAATATTAATTTTTCTACATTTAGCTTGTGCAGATTTGTTGATGTTATAGCAGAGGTGTTCAGCCCGTCGATCGCGGAGCGATTTTTGATCGATTTCTTTTTATTCCTCCTTACAAATTTAATTAAAACTGAAACATAATAATTTATCATTATTTTGTATTAGTTTTTAATTCTCTTTAAGTGTATTGTTATTGTTTATTTATTTTTCGTTAAAACTGTAAAATAAATAATTTTTTTATCACTTGGAAATATACAGATGATAAGTTTTTTCAAATATGAACATAAAAAATCAAGAAACCAAATTACAAATGATCATTTGGATGAATGTCTGCGATTGGCTACTTCTTCACATCAACCTGATTATAAAAATATTCTGAGCCCAACAATGCCAAATTTCACATTAACTTTTTTTTAATCAACCATCATTTTCTGTAACTTATGAATTTGTAATCAATCTGTTGTTTTTTCTAACTTTGGTTTTCCAAAATAGAGAGAAAAATATTTTATTCCAATATATTTGTTTTATTTGTTGTATTAAAATAATTAAAGGAATAAATAAATTTTTAAATACACAATGTTTTTAGTTTCTTTAAAGTTTTTAGGGCTGGAAGAGTGGGTCCTCCGAAGTGAGTGAGAGCATTTAACTGCATTGTTGTACGTAATCAGGGGAACGTGATCTATATAAGAGAGTAGATCGCCGAATAACTTAAAATAGAAAAGTAGCTCGCATAGTAAAAAAAGATTGAGCCCCACTATGATAAAGGATCACGCAGAAGCTTATGTTCAGAGTCACATATCCATTTCATGCAGAAGCTTATGTTCAGAGTCACATTAAGTCACCTTCTTATGCTCTTTCACAATTTCGTGATACCAAATGAAAAAGCGCTAAATATGGCATAAATCACAAGATCACTGACAAAAAACAACTGACAAATCACTGACTAAACTGATCACTGACAAATTTTTTTGTCATCTAACGCTCGTATTAGATGACAAAAAAATTATGTATATATTTATTGGCGCGGGGCCCCTAAAAGCGTGGGCCCGTAGCAAATGCTACTTTTGCTATTATGTTAATCCGGCACTGGGATTAAGGCATGCAAAGATTCTTATTTTACTTACAGAGAACTAAAGAGTTGCTTGTATTGAATAAAAATCAAGCTAAGATTGTTACAGAGCACTGTCATCTTAGAAGCATCTTCAGTTAATTGGGATTGCTGATACTTCCAATTGTAGATGAAGTTAGAGAAGAAATGAAACTCCTCTTTACATTTTGTGAATGTATGGCTCTTTCAGGACTAAGATATGATCTAGAATTTCATTCTCATGCACTGAAAGATCTTTTTACAATTTCATTGAAGAAAATACTCTCTTTCGTGAGTAAGAGAGGACTTCTTAAGGAATGAAAGGGACTTCTTGTTAGGGGTGCACAATAAATCACTGATTAGTTTTGGCTGTTTAAAGCCTCTTTTTCTTATAATCATCATCAAGAAAGTATCAATAATCAATATTACACGTAAATGAAAATAAGGAGTTAATATAAATTCCTGTGTAATTTTTGTGGGAGAATAATAAAAATAAATTAAAAACATAATTATTCTTGATAAATATGTCATAAAGAATAACTGTACTTTTAATATTTGTATATAATGTGTATATAATTTTTGTATTTTCGTATTAAAGTTTTTATATCAGGTAAAATGATGCTTTAATTAGCTCTCAACTGTTCATATTTTCAAAATGATTCATCATGTCTTTCGTTAAACAAATGGATATTAACAGATCATAATATTATGCTGGTATCTAATATAGACCTTATAAAGATATTATTCCTGTTATTAATAAAAATTAGATATAAAATTCTCTGATTTGTAATGAAAAATTTTAACGTTTTAAATAAATTTTAAAAACAATTATTAAATAATTAAGCGTAGTGATGGTTTGTGTCTACTTTACAAAGCGTCATGACGCGTCGCGTTGACACTAGTATCACATTGCATTGCTCGCCTTATTAACCCGGAAGTCAGTAGAAAAGCGACGCAATTCGACGTGTTTTGGCAATTCGTCGCGTCGCGTCGTGACGCTTTGTGTACTCGAATGTGATTGGCTAGCTTTAAAGGATTATAACTCGAAAACGGAGCCATTTAGACCACATGTTTATTAGACATCTTCGACTTGTTTCGAAGTCCCCTATCAGTACACAAAATATTATGACAAAGTTTTTCTTCACCTTCTATAAATTCTCTATTCACAATTTTGAGTCCTACATGAACAAACTTATTGTAAAAGAAAATGGATAAATCGCAAAGAATCATACATATTTTATATTTATAAAGCAGAAATAAGTTGTAAGTGAATGTAAATAATTATATTAATTACAACAATTACAATACTAGAACGGAATTTCCAATCTGAATAAGATGAAAATTCATATGCCTTGAAAGATGATATCGTAGACACAGTTTATTGAATTAACATCAGATATATCGTGTGACGATGACACAATAATTAGTGACATAATAAAATGCATAAATTTATTCAATACCAATGACGTTATAAAGACTGACATCACAAATGCTTAAAATATGACGTTCATTTGACATTAAGATCGATATTATTGTCAGTATATTCAGATAGTTGAGAAGTTATAGAAATATCCGAGTCTTCTAGTAATCATTAATAATCATTAACATACAGTATAAGTAAATATTAAAATTTTGTTCAGTTTTCGTTAAACTGAATAACTTAAATACTGTAGAAATTACATAAGAATTTAATGTGAAAATTATTTTTCTAAATGCTAAAATATTTTAATAACAATCAACTATCAATAAATGTATTATCTCTTTTCTATAGTAACTCTCATTCCATTTTTCGAATGAAGAATCACTTTTAATGAAAACATTATTTTATCTCTTTCATCCAATGATCGAAATTTAAAATTTCGAAGAAGATTTGCACATATTGTTTTCATTTCCTTCATAGCGAATCGATGACCTGTTGAATATATTATGATAAATACTTTTAAATAGGAAAGTTTATTAGAGTTTAGAAATATTTTTTCTCACCAATACAATTCCTTGGACCAGCAGAAAATGGTAAGAAAGAAAATGGGTCACGTTTCACAACATTTTCAGGTAAGAATCGATCAGGATCAAATATTTCAGGATTTTCGTATATTTCTGGATTGTGGTGAATTCCATAAATGAAAATGATCAAAGAAGTATGTGGTGGTATTTCGTATTGACCTGAAAAATGATATTTATTTTTAATAATTACATATAATGAAATTGCTTCACTTTGAATGGTTTAAAACAAATGATGAAATGAGAAATTTTAATAATAATCTTCTTGGAGAATTCAGAAAATGCTAAACGCGATGTTTTAGAGAGAAAATTAGTTAAATTTTTTTGTCATTTTTCTCTATAAAATATTATAGTGGGCTCTAGACTGGCCGATACCGAATAAATCCTTTCTGATATTTGGACAGTCTACTTAAAAAAACAAACTAACTATGAAAGTGATCATAGTAGTATTAATTAGATTGGAGTGATGGAAACTTTGTGGCTTTTCATCCAGAGATACCGATATCAAATTTGAATCCCACAGCTCTAAAGTCGGGCTGTTGAACTCCATTCCTCAATCTTTCGGTTGAATGGATATTGATCGGTATTGGTATTGGGTATTTTTTAGCGCATCAGCAACAAAGGCTATAGTGCGCCAAGAAGTGGTAAATGTTTCTGTCAAGGTTCGGGGCCAGTTCCAACCACAGGCTGCCCCCACACAAGTGGAGGGGGGCCGGATGGTGAAGGACGGGAATGGTCGGGCTGGGACTAGACCCGGAACGCGAATCCGGGTCTGGTCCTGGGTTTTTTCGGGGTGCTGGGCCCGGCCCGGCGATCCCCGTCCTTCACCATCTGGCTCCACTCCACGTGTGTGGGGGCAGCCCGTGGTTGGAACTGGTCCCGAACCATGACACAAACATTTACCGGACCCATTGGCGGCCGGATGGCAGCATTACCACTCAGCATTACTACTAACAGGCCGCCAATGGATATTGATTAGCCTGTGATTGGTTATAAAAATTGAAAAAAACATAAAAAATTTTAAGATATGATGATCGGATGGCAGCATTACCACTCAGCATTACTACTAACAGGCCGCCAATGGATATTGATTATCATGGGTATTGATTAGCCTGTGATTGGTTATAAAAATTGAAAAAAAAACAAAAAATTTTAAGATATGATGATAAATAAAGTTTATAATATTTGTTTGCTACGATAATTTCCTACATACGCTTTTATGTCTAAATTTTGATTCTAGGTTGACATAAAATTAAAACATGAAATATTTGAGCAATCGCTAAGTTTTCGAGTGTTCTACGAGACTTTGACTGTATACAATTAAATAATCGACTATTTCAATTTCTTCGATCAAATTATTTAAAAAATGTAAGAAATGATTTTTCCTATCCTAAGAGATTAAATTAGATAAGTCGCTATTTCGCACATAGGATGTACTGTATTTGGTTGCAGCACATTTAGAGATCACTACAGAATGACCAATACCCATGGTGGGGTCAACAGGAAAGTTGAAAGAAAAGATTCAATGGGATGGCTATGCTCCCTCTTGGAAAATTGGCGTTGTGGGATCTGGAATTGAAACGGTTTCAACAAGGCAGTAAGCTGCAGCTTATGGAGATATTAGTTTCCCAAGCCCCAGACCTCCAAATTTTTTTCAGAAATGATCCAGACTCGGTTCATTGAACCTCGTCCTTTACTTGATAGTTGACCCTTGCCAGGCAATAAGCGCCACAGCAGACACAGGAATGATCCCCTCGGCTGGAAAGTGTTGTAAAATCAATACATCAAAATAAAAGTTCCCATAAAATAAAATCCTGTATCAACATATATTAATGATTTCGCAGAAAATTGTTTGTTTCCTCCAAATTAGGATATTAAAATCAATTCATCAATTCAATTTTAGGAAGGAATTTAACAGAATAAGTGTTATTTTGTGTTTTATAAATGTATTCAATCGTGATGCTGATGGTTTATCTCCCCATTAGTTTGCCATCTAGAGGACATTTCGAATAATTCTTACCGAAATTTTTAAAAATCTCTTCAATCAATCTAATTTAACATAAACAACGTTAATATAAACAATGAAGGAAAAGCATAAAAAAGAAGAACTTATAAAATAATTTCGAATAAAGTTTCAGCTCCCAGAGTTGAATACGGCTTCGAATTAAAAATTAAGAGTACTTCGAATTATCCACCAAATTTAAATAAAAAATTATAGACATTGAGTAAGAACAGTAGTTAACTTCGAATTAGTGAATATTTTGAATTCATCAGTTTCGAATTAACGTTATTTCTTAGTGTGTAATATCACTCTATCTAGAGCAGGGGTCGGAAACGCGGTGCCCGCCGTTCAAATATCTGAAATCTAAATTTTAGATATTTGGACAAAAATACTTGTAGTTGTAGTGAATAATTTTAGTAAAAAGTCTTTACAGTTGCGCACTTTGATTTCATCTTCGCCATTTTAACAATAGTACGAATTGTATAATTAAATTTTTGACGAAAACTGAATCTCGGCAACATCTATATGACTAGATGACTAGATGCATCAATTTTCGAGTACTAGAGATATCTGATGCCACATATAATGAACTATTTTCTGCCCCCACTATCCTCATATAATCTATCTAGTCACTGCGTGCTACGGTGTCCCCGAAATTCGATGGTGCTTGCCAAACTCCCGCATTTTTGAAATATGCCTTCCTATTTAAAAAGATTGCCGACCCCCGATCTAGATTTATTGAAATATAAAGATAACAATGAATTTTACAATATTTTTCTTGCTTGAAAATGTATGAAATGAAAATGAAGCAAATTTACAGAAACAACGGTTCCTGCAAATCTGATTCATTTCAATACTGTTTATAATTAAATTACCAGATTAATTTGATAAATAATTAAATAATTACCTATTTTAAATTTTTCATTGTTTTCTCTTCCAATAATCGGAACAGCAGGATATAGTCTGAGTGATTCCTGTGAAGAAGACAAAAATATACGATATCTGTGAAGAAGACAAAAATATAATTGTGAAAGATAAAATATTTATCTTTCACAATTATTTACTAAATATTAATTTAATCACCTTTATAACACACTCTAAGTACTTCATTTTCTGCAGATCTTCCGATGTAATACATCTATCAATATCGTCGTTAAAAATACATTTCAATTCATCAAATATCTTTTCTTGTATATCTTGATGTAGTCCCAAGAGATATAATGTCCAACACACTGACACTGATGTACTGTCAAATCCCTGATTAATAAAGATAAATTATACATAGGTGATTTTCAGCTATTTCATAATCTATAAAAATCAATGACTCAGAATATTATAGACAATTTCTTATTATTTCAAATGCTTTGTCTTCAAACATCTACTAGTAGATGTTTACTTTCCATATATATTGTAAAACAAACATCTACTTGATACACTTCTATAAAAAATATTTGATTTAACATGAAATTTGATTAATTTACATGTAAGGCTTCGTTAGGTTAGATTAGCGGCCATATCCTCATGTGATATTCTTTATCCGGCGGCCACTTATAGAGTTAGATTAGCGGCCATTCCTTTACACTCTAACTGACTATTCTGATAGAATAGTCAGTTAGAGTGTAAAGGAATGTGATTGACATAACTGGGCACCTAATAAAAATTTTGTGTATTGAATCTGAAATGGATGGATGGAAAGCCAGCATTTCTATGTGACGAAGTACCAAAAATATTACGTATGCAGATTAATATAAAAATATAAAGAGTAGAGCAAAAAGATTTTATTAATCAAAAAATTTTGATACATTTTGTCTATATATTTAAATTAAAATGGCTACTGGAGGATCTGCTAAAGCATGGTAACATGGCTTATCACCTTGAAGGATCAGATTCAGTTCCTAGACCCATACCTCCACTTTTTTACCCGGGTCCGATCCTGGCGGCCCGTTGAAGCCTATCTTTCAGCCGTCCAACCCTCATGATTGGATTCAACAGTTGATCAACACCTGATCTAATCATGGGTGTAGGCGAACCCTTGATTAGCTCTAAAAGTAGCCGCCGCCAAATGTATGATATAATTCAGTTCCTTTTAATAAATAATCAATCTTCATTCAAACTAATTATTTATTTATTCTACATTACATTTTGTATTGTATAATAATCTCGTTTCAGATTACATTAATGAGATTAAACTGCAAGATAAAGCATCATAGCATCTGATTATTTGGAAGCGTCCACTTTTAAACTCTACCACAGGCTAGCAAAAACACTCAGAGTGGGGTCAATCAGAAGATTGAAGGATATTCAATGGGCAGGGGCCAAACTCCTCCCGAAAAATCTGGAAGTGTACGACTCAGATTTCAACCAGGATTCTCTAAGATGATAAGCTAATGCTTTACCATGCGAACATCTGCGACCTATTCCTTAATTAATAAAAATATTTTAAATTTGGTATCTTTGGAAAGCTTGTTAGATTATACTACTCTGAAACGCCTTATTTCAAGATTATTTATTTTGGACTTTTTTCTTATTTTATAATTATTTTTCAGGATGTGTATAAGCTGACTGAATCCATCCTTCGTTGGCAAAATTGGCTGCTGCAAAGGCTTCTGCTTTCCATCCTGGGGGACCAGGATTCGATTCTTGCATACCAACCTTGAAAAATTGATTTATGAGGTTTGCGCTGGTCCACTGATCCTCCGCCATTATCCAGTTGACCTTCACAGGAGTGAGTAGTCTGTGGAGAGATTGCTTCGCTCTGCCACTTAGTAATCTGCTTGAGTGGAAAGTGCCGACATTTGTTGACAAAAAAGTATTCCATCCTTCCACCTTAAGGTTGATTCAGCTGGGCTGATCCTACTAAGGCATGTGCGGTCCGCGACGGGCGTGAGATTGCCAATCCACTTAATAATTGCTGACTGGAAAGCGGTTTACAACAACGTATAAAAATAATCTTAATGAATAATATAACAAGAATATGTTTTATATCTAATATTTAATACAACGATAATATTACAATCTTGCTATCAGTAGGTTCTAATTTTCAAAATGAAATAAATTTATTCTCATTATCCTCAAATCAGTTCATTATATTTTTTCAAATCTTTCAGGAGGAGTTAAAACGACGATTTCAATTATGATTAGTTAAAATATCAAGAAATTTTCTGCATTGGAATTCACCAACTTCAACAATAACTATGGAGCAGAAGGTAGATCTGTGTATACAGTATAACGGAACTAAGGCTGAACTCACATGAACCACAAAAGAACTACGCCATAACCACAAAACGGTGGTTGCTTGTGGACGGTCGTGAATTATAATTATATTAATATAGAAACGCATAATCTAACTCAGACGGACCACTAAACTGAAGTCGGTTTCAACGGGTATCGCAACTTGTGATCGATATCATCCACAAAATTGTGGTCGTTAGTGGTTGAGCGCAACTCACACAGTGTGACATACCGACCACTAGCCGCCGACTGTCAGGTTATCTTAATTCGAAAATTGAAAACCGCGTAAATGCAATAAAACTTAAATTCGCTTCCTGGCAATCAGCAATCGGTAACGGATTACGCAGATATACGTGCAGTCCCTTACCGATTGCGCATATAAATAGTTCGCGAGTGGTCGATTTCGGCCACAACCCAAGTACACAGTAACCACCGTTTTGTGGTCGTGCTGCGGTTCTGTTGTAGTTCGTGTGAGTTCAGCCTAAGCGCCGACTCGCCAACAGCATAATATAAATTTTAATATCTATTTCTCGAATAAATTCGATTTGAAATTTAGTTATAAATCCTTGTAGAGCTCTCAATTGAGCAACAATTTTGTAACTTACTGTTTATATCAATATATTATAGTTTAGAAATTATTAAGAGTGTAACCAATGCGAAACGGAAAATGACCAAATATGAACTTTTTAGTATTTTCAAAAAAATGATATTAAATATCAAGGTTTCTCATTTTTCTTGCATATTCATTGCCCGCATTATATACCCAAGAATAATCCATTTATAGTTTATCTATTAGTTAGGAAGTTCACTTTTATTGACATCCTGAGCTCATAGATATCCTCGGCATACACATTATTCACATTAAAATATTTTGATTTATCTTTCAATTGGAAATATTAGAAAACAAGCAAAAAGAAATATATATATTTAACATATACAGATAATCTTCGATTTTTTCAGCGTTCGATTCAAATTCCGAAATCTTAGGGATGCGATCTGAAATCGAAAAGATCCTAAAATTTTGGATTATTAACTATTAATATTGATGATGATAAAAAAATTATCATACTAAATTTAAGGAACTGTAGTCTATTCTAAGATAACCTGACAGTAAATCACTACCGTTGTTGTGAGTATTTATTTCTACACAAAGGAAAATAGTCCCTATTAAATAAATTTAATATTAATATTTTAAAATATAAAAATGATATATTATCCTAAAATTTGTTGTTTTGGGAAATAAAATATCGAAATATTAAATTATTGAGATGATTTAAAATATATATTTTATAATCACGTGATCAAAATTTAACGAAATATTGTTGTTATCATTATAGACCAATACACATTGTTGTTATTTACAAATCGCGTATGAATACAACGTTACCTTTGGTGGTTCGGCTGTCAGGTTATCTTGAAACAGACTATAGTCACATAAAGTCACCGAATTACCATGTAGTAAAGCAGTCAGTCTCTTACCAACTTGTCGGGTTTGTTTCCGAGTCACAACTCTAGTTTCTCAGTAGGAAATCGGATATACTGAGCCCTATCTTGCTTTCCGACAGATCCATCAGGGGAATTACCTACTTGTAGTCTGTTCTAAAAGTGGCCACCATTAAAATTATCACTTGTAAGATTCGGTACCATAACTAAAACTAACTTAACCACACAAAAAGAAAACATGTTCTCGATACATGAATCATTGCATATAAGTTTGTAAGCATATTATTTGCATTGACCAATCACCGAACTTTCCGATTAAATCACTGTCGAAATTCGAGTGATCATAAATCGAGAATTATCAGGTAAGTTCCAGACATACGCCATTAATTCGTCCAAAAAATTTCCACGAAAATTGAAAACCGCGTAAATGCAATAAAACTTAAATTCGATATACAAGAATGTACACATTATTAATGGGAATACCTAAATTAACTTTATGAGCATACTTTAAGTATAGATAAACAATAAATGATATTTTTGCAAAAGAGAAAATTGTTTAATGAATTTTTTATTCGCTTTTTATGGAAATTCAACAAATATTAAAAGATTTAATATCTGCGTATCTTTTGAAACCGCATAAGTTGAAACCACGTAAGTAAGGAACTTATGATATCATATTTCAGTAATTAAATATTATAAGAATAATTCAAAGTGCACGTTATTTTACCGCACTCATGAAAGTAATCACTTCATCTATGATATCCTCTTTGGATATATTATTTTCTGTCAAATGTATATGAAGAAGTAAATCTAGAAAACACATTTTCTGCTTTATTCCCATATCATCAGTTTTTTTAAATTTATCGAAATCCGTTTGCTGTTTCTTCATAATTTTTTCTCTTGTTTCGATTATCTGGATTGATTCATTACTCTACAATAATTTTTTCTTGGTGTTGGGATTTTTTTTTCCGTCAGTGTAGAAATGCATAATCTAACTGATACGGACACGCGATGCAACAGCGGTTGAAACCGAATTCAGTTAGTGGTCCGTCTGAATTAAATTATGAGTTTCTATATTAATATAATTATAATTCAGACCGTCCACAAGTAACCACCGTTTTGTGGTCGTGGTATGGTTCTGTTGTGGTTCATGTGAGTTCAGCCTTAGTTGCGATCGACCACTGACCACCACAATTTTGTGAGTGATATCGATCACAAGTTGCGACAGCCGTTGAAACCGACTTCAGTTAGTGGTCCGTCTGAATTAAATTATGCGTTTCTATATTAATATAATTATAATTCAGACCGTCCACAAGTAATCACCGTTTTGTGATCGTGGTGTGGTTCTGTTGTGGTTCGTGTGAGTCAGCCTTACTGCTACTTTTTGCAATTCGGGAATATATTTTGAACACAATTTTAATTAATGCATTTGAAATCTATCAACATCCCGTTTTTTTGCAAATTCTTATTGAAAAATTAATCCTTGGCGGGCCGGATAAAATCATATCATGGACCACATTTGGCCCGCGTGCCGTGGTTTGGAGACACCTAAATTAATCAATTATTTTTAATCAAATCTATGATATGTAATAAATTCTTACAGACAGTAAAATTAATTGAATTTTCATTAGATATTTTATGTAATTAGTTACTTAATAGCTTTCTGAAGCAGGAAACTATACACGACTGCAATATTATACTACGTATTTAGTAATGACTGAATCATATATCATAATTCTTAGATTATTCGTGTTAAGCATAGAATCAACTTTTTAATTACATAAATTAACTAAACCTCGGCCTATATTTAATTTGAATTCCAGAAAATTATCATTAAATTATTATATTTCTATCCTTTTTCAAAAATGTCTAAAAACTTGACACTTTTGTTGAACGTTTCTTTTTCTTTTTTTTTTTTCTAGAATCTATTTTTTTTTTCTAGAATTTATTCTACCTTTATGCTAAATAACTAGAATACTTTTATGTTTTTAATATTTTCGTTGTTTTCTCTATAAATGAAATGATAAGAAAGCCACTAAACCTGAAATTAGATGGCATTACGAATTTATTGACTTACAGAAAAAATTAAAAAGTGCCTTTATACTTAAGAATAGGATTAGTTGAAGAAATTTCTTCAAATTTTATCATTAATGATTCCTAGGAAAATATATATCAGATTGATCCAATATCAGATTTGATAAACTGTTCTTTCAACAAAAGATCAAAGAAGGAAACAGTGCTTGAGTAAACTAAAAATTCTTTAAATATGGTTTCATTAACACGTGAAAGAATATGTTTTAAGAATGACTTCATCACTTCGATGATATCAGATTATATAAGATGAAATGGGATTTAAATCAGAAATCAGGATCTGTGTCTATGTCTTTGAGTTAACTCTCCATGGAAAAAGAAAGATGTCAGTGCCTCATAGCCTCTGTGATTCATACCAGAGTTCATCCCTATATCGTGATGAGGAGGGGTTGGACTTATGCGGGAATCTGGATCTGACTTTTACAAAGGAAGATGTTTATAGGAGATTCAAGTAAAAAGATACAAAATCAATTTTTGGACTCAGATCTGGATAGAAAACAAACTACTTATAACTGAACAAAAAACTATATAATGTATTTTATCAAACGGAAATTTTATAAATATACAAGAATATCTTCAGCGAATCATATAACATTGAGTATCAACGTCTATTACAAAAAGTCTACAACGTTACATTGTATAAATCAGTACCCTATTATACTCGAATCAAATTAAAATTTCTCGATTTTGATTAGAAATTGATTGCCAATCGAAGATGCACATTAATTAATAATAGCACTACGATAGAATTATCTCTCTAAATAGTGTTACTTATATAATCCATAAAAATTACCATATATTAATTATTATTATTCTAGCCATGGCAGTTAGTTATCAAATACAAGTATTTTCCCATTTACACAACCTCTGTAAATCCAAACTAACTTTTTTGAAGTATAGAGCATAAACGTTTATTGTATTTGTAAGTTACAAGTCCTAATATGTTGGTTTATAACATTTAAAAGTTCATGTAACTTGATTTATTTATGTTTCGTGTATTATTTGTGATCTTAAGTATCATATTACTTATATGAATTCATTCCACGAGTTGTCGTTTTCCTTTCAGTTAAAGAACAATATGGCGTCATAACATGATATAGATGCAATCATAATAATCCACCGGAATTTTTGTTAAAAAAAAAAAATTTATTTTTTTCGACTTCCGCAAAATTCCAGTCACATAAAAATCTACGGTCCCAATTATTTGCGTAAGTCGGGAAATATTTATATTAAATAAATGAATTTTTATGGACTGTAAATCAAATTTTTTCTAAGAGCCATTAATGTATATTCTGCGAACAAAATACTGTATACATAAAAGTATTTATTAAGTTAATACTTGTTGAACATGAAATTTTTCATGAACGAAAATAAAATCTGCAAAAAAAAAAATTCTGATGTCTACAAAACATGAATTAATAAGGATTTAATACTTGTTGAACATGAAATTTTTCATGAACGAAAATAAAATCTGCAAAAAAAAAAAAAATTCTGATGTCTACAAAACATGAATTAATAAGGTTATTTAAACAAAATAATTAAATATAATTTTATAATAATAATTTACTATAAAATCTATAATATTATCTTAATATTGGAGTTCAGTATTAAATAATAAATTCACAAATTAATATACAGTATATTGTATTATATGAAATGTGTATAAGAAAAATTACAATTTAATGCATTATGAAATTTAAATTATTAACTTTACTTAGATCAATTTTATGTGGTTTTAGACTGCTTTCCACTAGGTAAGTACTAAGCAACGGTCATTGTAATGTCCATCACGAGTCGCTCATACTTTTTGTTGGGCTAGCCCATCAGATTGAGAATACTTGATTAGATTTATATTTAACCTAAGTGTCTTCCCAAGTGCCCCACCAATCACACCAAGCGTGCTGCGAAGACACGTGGAATATTTCTGATAGGCCGGATGGCCACATGTTAACGCGTTGGCGTGTCACGCAGGAGGACTTGGGTTTGCGTCCCGGGTTCGGCATTTTGTAAAAGATTTTATCGGGGTTCCGGGCCTCTGACTCGGCGATGCCTATTTTTACCATCAGCAGAGCAGGCCCTAGCATTTTTGTAGCCGTAGGCAAACCGAAAAAAAGCCGCCCCTATGGGTTGTGTTTATTTTTTCCCGCTCTAGTTCAGAGGGTTTTTGCCGCACCTAAATTTTGCCGCCGTAGGCAGTCGCCTATCTTGCCTACCGCCTAGGGCCGGCCCTGCCATCAGGTCCCCCTTTCACGGATGTGGGTGCTGCCCGTAGTTGGAATTGTTCCTTCCCCTTACTAATCTCACTGATTGGAAAGGGGCGTAAAACGGTAAATATATATATATATTTCTGATAGTGGCGATTTTAGAACTCGACATATTGGCCAATACTAAATTTTGGGACCAACCAAAAAGTTGAAGGTTGGGGTTCAACATACCGAGACCGAATCCTCCTGAAACACTGGAGTTATGCGATAAAAAACTTTCTAAGTGGTAAGCAATCGCTTTATTATATACCATCCGGCCGATATTAATTTTACTTATAGAAAAAGTAGTCTCTATAGAGAAAACAATATTTATTATGATCGGCTGATTGGCTGCGAAGAAAGCGTGCCCTGCTTTTACTTTTCGGGGATCCATGTTCAATTCCAAGTCCTACACTTCTACTTTTATTAAGATGGGTCCGGGCCTGGCTCTTGGAACCCACCCTTCATCTGATGGATATTACTCCACCGTTATTTCCTCCACGGAAAATGAGTGACCTGTGGTGGACATCAAAATACCCTCAGCTTGGTATCCATCCGGATGGCAAGCGGCGTTAAGCCACATAAGAAAAAAAATATTTATTATGAAATAGTCATTATTTTCTTAATTATTATTTCGTATTATAAAATTTACATATCAGATAAATATTGTTAGCCTTTAATTTGCTTCCAGTAAAAATTACAATTGTTGATGTTTCATCTAATTTTAATACCATCTAACAATTTTCTTATTCAATAAAATGTTTTATGCTAATAATGCACTTCTATACTTTAATAAAAATAATTTTTCTCTGGTAATTAAATAAAATAAATAATATAAATCTTTAATAAATTATTAAGAAGCTGGTGATTTGTAACAAACTGACAACAATAATTTTGTCTTAGATAATGATTGAAGAAATAAAATTTTAATGAAATTGCTATGTTATAGGATTTGATAGGATCACATGATATAATTTAACTTATAAATTTAATTTCTTATAAAATTAATGTTAACTATATTTTTGAATGAAATAGATAAACATTTACATTTTTTGCAAATTCATGAAGTGTTCTGAAATCGTTGTTCTTTTTATTTCCGAAAGATGTAATGCTATTTAATAGAAAGAAACTATACCAATTGCTGGAAAAATTTCTAAACAATGTTGACAATGCGCTGAAAAGAGAAATGTAATTATATAATAAATATTAAAATAAATAAATAAATGATATCGTATTTTCTTATGCAAATATCCTTATATGCAAAATGTTCTTATATGTATGATCTTATATACAAGCTCCTTAAATTAAAATTAATTATTACACCATTTTTATGTAGTGTTGCAATATTTGTCATAAGAGTATCATCATTATCCTCATAAATTTAAGAATTTCCTAAAATCCATCCAATAATTATTTTCGCGAAGAACTTAAATATTAAATTTTGATTTAGTAATTAGTATTGGAGTTCTTTGCAAAAATATTACTTTTCTTTGTTATTTTCGCCATGTTCTATCAGATAGTTATTAGTTGGCAAGGCAATTAAATGCCCACCATGAGACGAGGTGGGCATTAGAATGTTTCGCAGCTTAGTATCTGAAAATCGTCTCCAATCATGATGGAGGTCTGCTATCAGGTGAAGGTGGAATTCAATCAGAATGGCACGGACTCCTCCTGAAAAAATCTGCAGATATGAGACCAGAAAACTGTATTCGAATCCATTGTGGAAGTGAAGCATACATCCATTCTACCATTCTGCCACCGTGATCAACAAATTAGAAAGTGGAGTCATCAGTTAACAAAAATAAACCACGAGTTTCTCGTATCTACCATTGAAGAAGTTCAGATTTGCTGAAAAATCTGAAAAATACTATTTGGGTTCTATATATCAGCCGCCTTTGGCATCCTCAGCCAACCTGTTGAATTTCAAGATTGATTAATAATAAAAAAATTTACTTACTTATTTAATGTTTCCATATAATTCATTTCTATACAAATATCAGATCCCGATTCTATGCCCATGGCTGTTTCTGAAATACATAGATATGAATATTTCTCAAATTTATTTCGGATTAATTAATAATATGAGACTATTATTAACTAATCCGAATAATTTTTGAATGAATAGAATCCCGAATAATTTAATAAAATTATTCGGATATTTAGTAAAATTAAATTATTATAATAATTATAATAATATCTAGTATATGTGTATATTTGATATATATGTTACGGTCGAAAAGGGCCGTTAGAAAAAAGGGGATCTAATTTGTAAAATCAAGGAAAAGGGACTACAGAGAGGCAGTCTGAAAGGAGGGTTGTAAAAAGAAGGAAGTGGTTGTAAAAGAAGGAAGTCGAATAAAATTTTATTGAAATAATACATTTGTGATATTATTGCCTCCGGAAGGGTTAAATGTTTAAGTCGGGTTAAGATAAAATTAGAGATAGGAGGTTTAAGAAACTTTGTGAACTTATATGTCTTGAAGGGCACCTTTAATTTATTGATCAGTTTAGACTTAATTCGATTGTTCAAATTACAACTAGGTGAAGGTAATATGATATATCAAGTGGTAAAATCGAAAGGGGAACCAACCCAAACTATTGAGATAAATTCTAATTATACTAAGAGACCTATCACCATGTCCAAAAAAGAAATAGTGACAAAAGGGGGACAACCCAACTTATTCAATACAGAAAAACTCTCTTGGCCGATAGGAGATAACCTCGAGAACAACAAAAAATTTTGATAAGTGAAATTCTGTTACGAAAGAAAACGATATTCTCTACAGATAAATGGGATATCGGAAAAATTAATATAGAAACTTGTAAAATCCACTTAAGTAATAACATACCTATAAGTTTACGACCATAAAGATGCTCTATAGGAGACCAAAAGAAAATAAAAGAACAAATAGATATACTTTTACGAAAGGGATTTATTTGAAAATCAGTCTCACCTTATGCCTTCCCAGTTACGTTAGCAGACAAAACAGATGAAGGGACGAAAACGAGACTATGTATAGATTACAGAAAGGTAAATCAGATTACGATACCAGATAGTCACCCTTTCCCACGGATAGAAGATATTTTTGACAGGATATATGGAGCGAAATATTTTACCACCCTAGATGTAACTTCGGGATTTTGGCACATACCTATCTGTCCAAAAGACATTCAGAAAACAGCGTTTGTTACTATGGACGGTCATTTCGAATGGACAGTTTTGCCATTCGGATACAGGAACGCACCCCCAATTTTCCAACGAGTCATACAGCATATCCTATTCAAATACGTATAAGGATTATTTTTCAAATTTAATAAATTAATAAATATTTATAATATCATAATTTCAAAAAAAAATAATTAAGTTTTAAAAATACCATTTAACCAGCCAATAATCAGTTCCATTAACCAGTAGTTGAGAGACTAAAAACAATAATAGAAGAACAATTTGGGAAAACTTTCCTATTCCTGCATTTATATAATCTTTGTAGATTGCAACTCTTTTAGATATTTTCAATTTTTTTTCTTTAGCAATCTTTTCATATTTATTTTTAATAATCTATAAAATTAAAAAAGTATTTATATTAGATAGTATCCTATGAAATACATATTTTAAAATTACTCTAGTTATTTAGTACTAAGGTATTTTTAATTCACGATAAAAACTTTTATAGAGAAAAATTCCGAGCTTGAAAGTTTCATCAAGGAATAAAAAAACTGTTTTCCTTCATTTTCCTAGATGCATCAGCAAGTATTACTTTTTCTATGTTCAGTTTGCTAAAATAAAACTAAAAGATAAGGTAGCAGTAGCATTATCTTCTTCGGGCACTACAGCTGTATTATTTCAAGGAGGTTTTTCCTAGATGCATCAGCAAGTATTACTTTTTCTATGTTCAGTTTGCTAAAATAAAACCAAAAGATAAGGTAGCAGTAGGATTATCTTCTTCGGGCACTACAGCTGCATTATTTCAATGAAATAATCCACTTTCAAGTTGTCCATAAACTTTATTTTCTCAGACACTTCCCATATGCAACATTAAAAATGCATATGGGAAATATCTGAGTATAGTACTCTTATAGCAGAGTACTAAACGAACACGGTTTTCATCGTGTAGGACTAATAAACAATGTCACATAAGGCAGCCTTCAGAGCTCAAATTATCTTGAAATATGCGGATTAATTTCTGAGTAAGCATAGAGACGAAAAAAAGAGTTAGACAAAGAAATGGACCTTTTCTCAATTTCTAAGAATGATTGTTAATAGTTTAGAAGATCTTATTATTTAAAATATACTCACAAGTCAGATATAGCAAATTTAAAGGAAAAGAGCCTAGATCAGTTTTTCAAATTATCCATCCTAACTTCTGAAGATGAATCTCTCCACAACATCAATGCTAAGACAATATCAATGATGAGAATGAGAAAATTTATCTTTCTAAGATGGGTTGGCGGAAGAAAATTATTAACCTGTTACTTGTTTTAGTTAGCCTACTTTTTATGTTTTTTCATACAATTTAATCTATAAAAGATGAAATTTTTAAAATTATTTCAGTTTTTTCTTTTTTAGTTAATTTATTTAATATATTTCCCGAGCGATTAACGAATACCACTGCTATTAAAATATAAGTTATCAATGCTTTCTCTTTAAGTTTAACGAAATTAACTAAAAATATCAGTTAATGCAAAACTGAATCATAGTTTTTTTGAGAAAAATTCTTAAAAACTAATTACATCTAACTGCATTATAGAAATAGTAACACAAACGTAGGAAGTTGGTTTTGGAGAAATCATATTTAAATGTTTTCATTAAAAAAGAAAAAATTATTGGTTTTATATTTAAATATAATTGTTAATATTTTGTTGGCAATAAAAAGTAATCAAATTGATGTCTACGTGTACCTCATTTATTTTCTCCTCAGCAATCTGCTTTTCAAAATTACTTTGCATATCATGGACAAGGCCATTCGGAGAATATTTAGGCAAAATTTTGTTAGAGAAAGAAAATATTGTTGAATTGGAATCATTTTCCATATTTTGTTTCGATTCTTCAGATAATATTCCTAAATTTATTCCTTTCATCAGCATTTCCTTGTAATTGCCATCAGCTTGAATTTTTCCCTGAAAAATAATCATAAATGCTCTATTTAAAATTGTTTTCTTTATGATTGTTCTATCTAATTTTATTTGAACAAAGTAAACAATTTAGAAAATATTTTAGAAAATTCAATTCAGTTGTATTAAATATTTAAATCTTTAAAATATATTTAATTATGCAATTCTTAATAAGTATATTGATATTTTAACTTGCAATTATGGCTTGGTATCGAATATTACGCTTTCAATAAATTAACTTATTTAGTAACTTCCTCACGTTATGATTTGAGAACTGTAAATCATAAAGATTTATCGTGAAAAATACCTGACTTCTGTTAGCCTATGCATCAGTAGTCATCCCGAAGTACTTCCATAAAATTTTTGTTTTAAAAAGTAGAAACTTGATAATGAAGCAACAGATCAACATGGAGTTCCATGAAATATATTTAAGATTTTTAATATTAAATTTCTTCAAATACAGTATTAAAATCTTGAATATATTATATATATATATTCATAAACTTTTCGAATTTTATAATTATGTTCCATTAGAAGTTGAGGAGGATCCAATATGGATCGAAAACGTTTCTTTTTAGAATAAATTTTTATTACTGCATATAGTGCTTATATGTTAATATTTTCTTGTGTAGAAACAAAACCAATCCACTACAGTATTACTCATTCAACTAAAGACTAGCCAGTAGAAAAGAGTATCGAGTTTCACTCTCCATTTACAAAGTAATAATGTCTTCTATATTCGTAAATCCTTTGGATAAAAAAATTTCAAGATTATTCATAAAAGATATACAAATTTATAAAACATCATTTCATTGTTAAAGAAGTTCTAATCATAATTCTTTTAATATCTATTGAACACTCCATAAATACCACTGTTTGGCTGTTTTGATTTACAAATCCCAAATATATATACTGTATACGAACTTGCAGGAAAAATTATAAAAATCTGTAATAGAGTTTCTGCATTAAATTAAACAACTATCACTCTTTATTTTAGATATATATAACAATATTTGGTGATTAGCCTTCAGTTCGTTTTACGACAGGTCAATCTGATAATTATATTCTCTATTTTAATATATATAATCCACCATTTTATCCATCATATCCGGATTAATCTGTGATTCTTTGATATTTGCATAAGTAATATATAAACAATTAGGTAGATAAATGATACACTTCAGTATCTAAATCAATAGAGATGATATAAATCTACTCACCTCTTTCAATACAATTATCTTACTTGCATATTTTAAGAATTCGATTTGATGTGTAGTTAATATCGTAATTTTATCTTTAAGGTATCCCATTATGCATCTATAAATATAAATTTTTATTTAAAATATATATATAAATTCATGTTAACAGAAATATAAAGATTAAAGTTACTTTTCGAATATGTGTTTTGCTACTGGAGCGTCGACTGCACTAAGAGGATCATCTAAAACCACTATATCAGCATCATTATACAATGCCCTGACAACAGAGAGGCACTGTTAATTTTGAATAGCAAAAATCCCCGTCCTCCACAATCCGGCTGACCCCCTCCGCAGGGTGGGCAGCCTGTGGAAGGGCTTGTTTCGCCCTGCTACTTAGTACTTTTACTGAGTGGAAAGTGGCGTCATCTGTTGACAAAAAAAAATATGGCGGCGTAAGCAAACTAAACTAACCTAACCTAATCAAAAATAATTAAACTTTCTGGAATATTTATATATCAGTTCATTTACATTCAATGTAAATTATTGATGATTTTGTGATTTATCTATTTTACAAACTTTGATATTTAGTGAAAGAAAAATAAATGCTGAACGTTATTAATTAATTTTACCTTTTCCAATGCTGAAACGTGTAACACTTCGTTATATTTCTTTTCGCAATAATCATTTCCAAATATAATATTTTCTCTGATAGATCCGCTAAAAATCCAAGATTCCTGCGAAGAATATGCTAATTTTCCTTTTATCTTCACTCTTCCTGATAAAAGTGGAATTTCACCTAATATCGCCATTAATAATGATGTCTATTAATAAAAATGGCGAAAAATTAGTACCATAATTAAAACATTAAATGCATACATCATCGTCAAGGAAAGTATAATATGTATGAACTTAAATTAATGCTTAGTTTATTTAGCTTCAGCTTATTTAGCAATAAGCTAAAATATGAAATTATATTCAGTTAATAGCGTTTAAGGCCGTGTTCCACGTACAAGCGACGCGACGCTATACGATGCGATACTACAAATGCGATGCTATACTATGAGCGACAGTCTGTCACACGAGAACGCTTTTGTAGCGTCTGTAATGAAATATCGCCCCACTATTTATCTGGTTATGGTAATTTTTAACTCTCATTTTTCATAATACAGGTATTTTCATAAAATTCGCTTGTTAGGACTTCTGAATCGGTAGCAATGATAAAATGCTTCTGTTGCTTCAGAAAACAAACTACTGTAGTTTGTATTTCAGCTAAGCAAGCGATGCTACGCGGCACTATGTTATGCGCATGGAACGCGTCGAGATTATGTCTATTGTTTGTTTTCTGTTGCTCATAGCATCGTAGAGCATAGCGTCGCTTGCAGATGGGACACGGCCTAAATCAAAATTATGAACTTATATGCTATGTTTTAAGTTAAAAGTTACAATATGTTATTCTGATCATTATAAATATAGGACTATTAATAATTTTATAAATCATTTACCTTTCCCGATCCAACGGAACCAACAATGATTAAAAGATCTCCTGGCTGAGCATTCAACGTTAAACTCTGCAACGTCGGTTTGATGTTCTTCACCGAAAATTTAATTTTTCAAAATTATAATTCATTTATATTAATTTATAATTTAATAATTTTTGAAAGGATTTTTATAAATCATTATTTAACTATTTAAAAATCTATTAAAAGTTAGATGATTTATGTGAATTATGATTCTTCTTATGGGACTTGATAAAAATTATATTTTCAGAGTTATTCTTAGATATAAATTTTAAATTTAGAAAAATATTTGAGTTGGTAGAAAAAAATTTGATTTTTTTCTTAGATATTTAATGCATAAAAATGCGCTCTGATAGTTTGGATAAGAATATTGCACACAATTTTCTTTTCCTTCGTGTTGCTAACTACTTAATTAATTTATCTGCATCCTAGTAGCAGCGACTGAATTAAACTATTGATACAATCGTACAGCTTATCTGAACAGACTTTGGTATTTTGATAGAAATTATTATATGCTCTTTCATCAGTAGAATGTATTGCAACGATGAATATCCAAAAAACAATCAAAAACAGAAAGATACAAAACTTAGTGCAAATAGGTAGCTTCAAAGTTTAAAATATAGAAGCGCACCATCAAATAACTATTTAAGATCCAATTTCCGAATATAGTGAAGACTGATAGTATATAATATACAGAATAATTACAGCTTATTATTTTACTGAAAAATATAAAATTTTATGAATTTACCTTATTCCAAGATGCGAAGATATTCTCTATTGATAGACTGCATTCCATTCCATATCTTTTAGAATTTTCCGTATAGAGAGAATCGCATTTTTCTTCGAGCAACAAATATTTCTAAAAAAATTATGTAGATTGGAATGTAAATATAATTTTTAATGCAATATTTGGGATAAATATTAAAATTCCAATTCATAAATATGTTTCTGTAGTTGTTTAATAATCATTATTTATTTATCAAAATAATTATTTTTACATTATATTTCACTTCCATATTTGTATCCATTAAAGTATTAAAACCGCATCTTACTTAACTAAAGAGAAGGAAACTCAAAAATTGCCATATAAACGGAAAATTTTAAAAATAAACTGCATATATATGCAGTTTGAAATATTAATTTTTTATTAATTTAATAATTCATAGAGTTTCCGTAGAGAGGTCATATATTGAACCTATACATCAGAATATATGAAGGAACGAATATATTGTGTTTAATAATTAATTAACAATTAAATAAAATGTCAAATATTCCATTTTATGCAATGTTTCCTCAGAACATATTGCACATACATTGCTTTAATAAAAGCGTTAATTAATGTTTTTTGAAACGATAAACAAATACGTAGAGATTTATCTCCTAATAAATTGAAATATAATGAAATATTCAAGAAACCATAGTTTCAAGTTATGGAACAGACTAATGCCAAAATTATTTTAACTTTGATTTCTGTAAAAAATATTCTATAAATATTCCATTAATTAAATGATAAAGAATAATCGAAGTAATACAGTATTCCTAAATCTTAAAGAAATAAATTAACTGACTGCACTAAGAAAACAAAATTAACTAAAATTATAATGCAAATCTCCGACTATTTCAAAGTTATTGATTAACTGTTCATGATTGTGACTACGATTTCGATTTATGGAATATTTACAACAAAACAGCAAAAACATTACTTCTATATGTAAGAGTAAGAGAGGGGCCATACTCAAAGAAGAAAATTAAAAAATTCCACCAATCAGATGCCGCCATACATCCCTATTTCTACACAGTATACAGTTTCATCTAGTGATTCTTTTTTTATACATATCCACCTCTTATAAACTATCTAAAACCCATATTTATTCGGATACTCATCCATTTGTTATCTCCATTCTTTACTTAGCTTTCCTCGGTCACATTTAACCTCTACACATTCAATATATACTTGCTTTGTTAATTGCACTTCACTTATTCGCTCTACATGACCAAACAATCTCAAAGATGACTTTATTACATCTATCACGCTACTTTTTATTCAACATTGCTTTCGTATTTCGTAATTCGAGACACAATCATATCTCGTCACTTCAGATACACTATTTAAGAATCTCGTCTTCACTGCACTCAAATGCTTTCTATACCTTTCACCTCATACCCACGTCTTATTTCCATACATCAGTGTTGGAACAGCACACTCTGATATACAGCCATCCTAGCATTCTTTCTTAGTTAGTTAATTTTAAGCCGCCATATCTTCACGGGATATTCTTTATCTAGTAGCTGATGTTTATAGAGCCCATCCCAGGCTGGTCAACACCTATGGTGGGGTCAACCAGAAGGTTGAAGATTGGGGCACAATAGCAGAACCCGAACCCATCCTGAAAAACTGGAGGTGTGGGACCCGGATTTGAACCCAGCCTTCCAAGGTGGAAAGCTTTATTAGACGGCCATTCTAGCAGCATTCTTAACAGATTCTCATTCCTCACATACCTTCCAAGTGCAAATGGAATACGAAATATTTATATTTTCGCATATAATTTGAATATTACATGCATTATAGATTATACAATCATCTATTCATTATCATTAAACGGCATATATATCATTTTGCTGCGTATAAATCTCTTTTTCGTTTTCATATATATATATATCTTGTGCTATCAACATCCATTAGGAGCCAACTACTTTTCTTATGCCATATTAGGTTTATTTCTTTGTCTTTGCAATAGAAGCAGCGAACGACGTTAGGATCCAGTAGTTATATCTTGCTATAAGATATAACTACTGGATCCCAACGTCATTTGCTGCTTCTAATTGCTGCCACTGGTATCTAGGCTAATTTGTTCTTTTATGTAATGTTTTCTTTCGGTCACCCTAGTGATTGCTAACCGATACTGTAACTACCTTATCTTGTTGAGGATCTAATTTTCCCTATTTTGTAGAGGAAAAAGCTCACAAAAATTATTAAACTAATTAATATGAATGTCTCCAAAATCCTTATCATACATAATATTACCATTTTGTGTTACCAATAATACTTAAAAGAAAATTTAGTAGTAAAATGATTTATAATCATTAAATGGATGTCGTACAAACCTGTAATCTCTTCACTGAAATAAGAGCTTCAGTGATTTTAGATATAGCTTGAGGAAACGAATAAAATACAGAGCGATACAAATTCACTGATAAACTGACAGCAACAAAGGCTGTACTGGCAGTTAACTTTCCTCCAGTTACAGAAAACGTAAAAAACGAAAGGAACAAAATGAATTTTGATAATATTAAACCCATTGCGTGCGGTATTCCGTATATCAATAACGACTTTTTGATATTTTTTACTTCTTCTCTGAAAAAATATTAAAAAAATTTTAATAATAAAATTAATAAATAAAGTTTTAATAGACAAAAAAACTCACTTTCTGGCTTCTTCTACCGATGAAACAAATAGGTTTTCCCAAGTAAACATTTTGATTACTCTCATGCCTTTCATTATTTCATTGATAAGACGTAATCTTTTATCTGTTAGTTTAGCTGTTTTTAATCTATTAAAGTTACATGTCTGTAATTATGGATTTATAATTCAATATGAATAATTTCAATTAAAATTTTATTATTCAACTTTAGTTTTGTTAATAATTGTAATAAATTTAAGATTAAAATAAATATCTATGAATATATTATATGTAGAAAACATTTTTTTATTGTATTAATATTGAAAACATGACTTTTTAACTAATGTAAATCACTAGTCACAGAAGCAGTAACAATATTAATGAAGTGAGTTTCGGTATAATTCATGCATAAACTATCATAGAATACTTCCATCTCTGTTAATCTCTACAAATCAAAAAGCAAAACCATTCGGAAAATTCATTTTTCTATATATCTGAGAAATTTACAGAAAGTGGAGTTAATCAGTTTACCTTCTGAGAGGCTCATTAATTATACTCATTCAGTAGAAGTCTATCCATGAGATAAAATTATAAATGACATGGAAGATCGTTGATATTTCCCATATCTTTCATTTTACTTCATTATATTCCAGTTTGCGATTGCATGTATTTTAAACTTTTTAGTATCTACATAAAAAAATTTAATGAAGGTGAAACGTATCTATGACTGAATACAGGATATAAAAGGAAAACAAGTGTGTGTGTGTGTGTGTACTTTATAAATTTTCCAAATAAAGTAATTTGTTTTTACTTGAGAAATATTTATCAGAATACTGCTTATAAAATTATGTGCGGTTTCTTAAAATAATAATAATCAATATTTTCGCTGTAAACCTGTAGAATTTTACCAAAAATACGTGAGGCACTGGTCCAAAATGATTCCCTTAAGGAAAAATCCCAAATAAATTCAAAATAAATTATTATTGAATTAATTTTTTTAATACATTTTGGAAGATTACTCTTACGACTATAAAATATCTTAAACACAGTAAAGATTATTCATTCATAATAAGAGGAAAAAATAAAAATTCGAGACCTATGCCAACGGATCATTTTGTCCTAGATAGTTAGTACTGTATTATTTATTAATTTTAAATATAAACAGTGGGCAAAAATACAGCAAAAAACAAGTTTTTATTATATCTACATAAAATGTTATTCCATGTTTGTGGAGGAAAAAGAAACATCAATTAACTAAAATTTTTAAGCCTTAAATCGCATTGTTTTTCATTTAGTCGAAATGGCACATCCCAAAATATATAGACCTAACCGTCATCCTCTTTATAGTAACCACCATCTTGTCCATAGTAGTAATGTCCGTCACGAAACCGCGCCTAGATAAGGGTGGATGAGTCCAAACGCGAAAGGGAGAGTAGCAGTCGGTATAATGACGGGTGGGAATATTGAATTAAGAATTTAGTAGCAAATAAATATCAATCAAATTATTGTCCGTTCACGATAGCCACGCTTAGCTAAGGTAGAGTCCAAACGCGAAAGGGAGAGTCGCAGTCGGTATAATAACGGGTGGGACCAAACGCGAAAGGGAGAGTCGCAGTCGGTATAATGACGGATGGGAATGCAAACGCGAAAGGGAGAGTCGCAGTTGGTATAATGACGGGTGGGAATGGTTTCGGTTTCGATTTACTTTTTTCAGCATATTTCTGTTATTTGTCATCTTAATGTTTTCGCTTACTTTTTTCTATTTGTGATGGCTAGCACAAGTCGCAACAACGTTTGAAAACATCCAAATGCGAAGCTGTCATCCCTATTTTGTCACTGGACTCGTTCAGTTAGCGCACGCGTACTTGCGTCGATGGTCGCGGCTAAGCTGGACGGACAGTACAAGTTTTGTTCGTTTGTCAACAAGTGGCGATTAAACTTAAAGAAATACAATGGGAGATCGTTTCGTCCTGATGGATCTTTTTGGACCAGTTTCCTCTGTATACTATAATTTCGGTATTTTTTTAAACGATAGTTTAATATGTTTTAAACTATAAAACATATTAAATTTATTTATCAAATTTAATGTATTTCATGTATTTTAATTGTATTAAGTCGTCATTTATTATCATCAATTTTTCATATAAAAAATAATTTCCATTAAAGTTTTAATAATAATATAATTAGATATGTATATTTGTTATTTTTTAAATTTTCCTTAACCATCAGTACACTTTTTATTAAAATATACAGGCGATCCTCTAGTTACTAACATAATTCGTACATAAGTTTTGTTCGTAAATCGGGTTGTTAGTAACTCAGATATTATTTTAGCTCCAAAAGTACTGATATAACTTTATATACTGTATGTTATATTTCACAATTTGCTCGATTAAAAGTTTCTTATTTTAAAATTTTAGTAAAAAGTTCTAAATATAAAGGGGGGAATTTTTGGTATAATGGCCGCCATCTTGAAATACTGCCATAATATGTTAACTAACTATGTAATTTTACATCATATTAGTTCTAGAGCATTTTGATATTATATTATTGAAAATTTTATTTCACGTTTTGAAGTACGAATGTTAGTAACAAAAAGCGCTCCTGTATTTATTGTTAGACATCATTTATTATTAATTATTTAAATATAAATTACCTCAATGATGAGAATATTCTTCCTAAGGCAATTTGTAATAGCACATATAATATCATGACTGAAACTCCAGCTAGAATTGCATATCCCAGATAATGCCATAACATCACCATTGTTATGATTACTTGAAGAGGTCCAGTTATCAAATAAAATATCTTAACTGTACACTGTCCAATAACCAAGCAATCAATGTAAAATTTATATAATTTATAAGTTAATGAACATAAACTAATGTTTTTTACTTACCATATCAAATCGATTGATGTCATTCGAGAGAAGATTTACCATCTGACCAATACTGGATTTACCAAGTGATGAATGGCTTAATTTTAGAGCCTACAGTATATTAATAAATTTTTGTTAACTATAAGTTAAATAAAATTAAAATTTAATTTAATGCTTATGATATTTATCAGACAAATCAGACAAAAGGGATGAACATCAGTTTTGTATGAACTCCAGCTAGAACATCAGGCAAATACACAGTTTTCCCTGATCATCATCTGGCAAAACTGTTCATTTGCCTGATGTTTTAATCAGTTTGCCTGTGTATGAACATCAGCCAAAACATTTGCCTGATGTTTTCAGTTTTGTATGAACTCCAGCTAGAACATCAGGCAAATACACAGTTTTCCCTGATCATTATCTGGCAAAACTGTGCATTTGCCTGATGTTTTAATCAGTTTGTCTGTGTATGAACATCAGCCAAAACATTTGCCTGATGTCTTGATCAATTTTGCCTGTGTATGAACATCAGGCAAAGTTGTATGATGTTTTATTCAAAATTATTAAACTTACTTTTCTGTATACAATTTTACTGCAAGCAACACTAAGTTTCATGTCTATTCTATATCCATTAAACATGAACGTTTGCAAAACAAACATATATAATATTATAGTGGCACAAACACCTACAGCAGATATATAAGCACTGATTTTGTCTTTTTCTAATTTATATTCAAAATAATCTATAACACCACCAATAAAGTATGCCTGGATGATAAATATGAAACATTCCTATAGTTAAAAGCAAAACGAAATATATAAGTTACATAAAATAAAATGATAAAGTGATAATTACCATTACGAATAATTAATAATTACCTGAATGAGAGCTAATGGAAAAATTTGAAGATATTTCCATGCGAACAAACGTATTAAACATTTTAATAAACTAGGATTTTCCTTGTTTAATTCATTGTTCCATTCTCTAAAAGAAAGAAAATTTGTGATAATATGTGTTTATATTTTAATGTTATTAAATAAAAGATTTACATTAATTATTCTGAAAGAAACAGCTCGATCATATATTTAATTTCCTTCCTCTCAATATATCACTTCACGACATCATAAGAAAAAGTAAGAAAAAAAATATATAAAAAACTACACTATGGATATAATCTAAGTCCTTATCAGTATATTATGAGTTTAGGTTTAAAAACTAGAACCTTAATACAATTTTCTTTTAGTTTTCTTTTAAATAATTGTTAATTAAATAAGGTTTAGAGCAGAAACATGATTCCATTCTCACTATCTAAACTTTATAATATTCTTTCTTGGAATTTTCGGAGTGAATAAATAATTTATTAGATGCTGAAATTACTTCATGATTACTTGTTAGCATAATATATTATTAATATAACGAAACTTACTTTTCTAACAAATCGCCCAAATATCCGGAGTCGTCCTCTTTCGAATTCCTCAACAAATCCTCCTCGTTCAAGTCCATTTTCCATCCCTTTATCAGTAAAGGATGAAGCCACCTGGAAAATAAGTGTTATTATTATTGATTTTCTTAACAAGAGTGATAAAGTAACAAAATGTGCAACTACTTATTGTATATGTGGGTAAATAATATTAATATTAAAATTATTATAAATGTTAGTAAAATTTTTCATATAATATTCATTTTATATTCATGTAAATACTAAATAGTATAGGCGCTCTGATCAAAACTTCAGGCAAATACATAAATTTTGTTCGTAAATTGGGTTGATCGTAACTCAGATACTGCTGTTATTTTGGCTCCAAAAGTGCTGAAATAACTTTATATATTGTATATTGTAATTAATTTCACAATTGGAATAATTAAAAGTTTCTTATTTCATGGATTTTAATGAAAAGTTCCGAATATAAAGGGAGGAATTTTTAGTGTGTAGTCGTTGCCATCTTGAAATACTGCCATAATATGTTAAGTAACTATGTAGTTTTACATTATATTGGTTGCTAGAGCATTTTGCTATTACATATTTAAAATCATTGATGAATTTTTGAAATTTCGTGAAATCTGAAAATGAAATTTCTCGTTCTAAAAAACGAACATTCGTTACTAGAGAAGCGCCTGTAATATAACATAATTTGTAAAAGTTTTAGTAAAAAGGTAAAATATCAACAAATATTTTCCTTTCTTTCAAATTATTTATTCGTTATTATTGATATATGATATTAAGTTCACTCAGATGCTTTACAAACCTGCAGCACTACTTCAGAATTTTCAACAAAATATTATATTAGTGTAAATTATTAATATATATTTATTTCCAAGAAAAATTACGAGAAGAAAGATTTAAGAAAATATATCATTTAAATAAGAACAGGCGATTTATATTAAACAAATGTCGATATGAACAAAAAGTAATAATAATCAAATATTGAAATTTTGTTTACTTTTTATCATCATTTGTTTTAGATATATGCAACAGCCATTTAATTATTGATCAATGACTGTAACATGTGTCTAAAACCGTGGTTCACAATGTGGGGAGCACGCCCTATAGGGGGCAATTTTATTTTTAAGGGGGACAATTCGAGAATGAGTTACCAACGGTGAATTTTTTGCATTTCTTATGATTCAGTCAGCTAGTGACAATGAAGAAGAGGAAAGCCAGCCAATAGAGAGTAGTAGTGAGAGAAAGTAAGGTTTAGATAAGTGGGAGTTTACATAACATTTACACCTCACTTCTCCATTGTCATCAGTTGATCGCCATATGTATTCTGATTAAGATAAGTCTGGCAATCTTAGAAGAAAATAAAAAAGTATTTACTGTGTGCACGCAAGTTATTATTATTGGAGTGCTTTATAAATAAACGTATGCACTTATATTATAAATAATTTATAACCATCAAAGTGCATTTCATTTCATAAGTTTTTCGCACATTTATTTTTTTAGTGATTTCTTCCTCAGGACTTCTAATTGTCCTTTTGTTTTTCTCTTTCATGGATGTCATGTTCTTTGGAAGCTTGTCTAGACCAAGTTAATGGCTATTAAGCTTCCTTCACGTGAATAGAAGTTCACTTTTTGAATAATAAAAATTACATAACACAGGGGTCATCAGGATTTTAGAGATGCTTTTTGGGGCATGGATAAAAAAAAGGTTGGAAACCACTGATCTAAAACAACATAATATAACTATGTGTATGGTCATATAAAGGGAAATTTTTCTGAACAGATTCTACATTATCTACAAAACAAAACTGCAATGCCAAAAATAGTAAACCAAACTTACCAGAAGCATAAACGAGATAATACACCAGCATTATCATATACGGTCTTTTCTTGTTTAACTTCCATGATAATTTTTTGCAGCTTCCTATTGTAGCTTCCACAACACGTTAAATTCGACAAAAAAATAGTAAACCAAACTTACCAGAAGCATAAACGAGATAATACACCAGCATTATCATATACTGTCTTTTCTTGTTTAACTTCCATGATAATTTTGTGCAGCTTCCTATTGTAGTTTCCACAACACGTTAAATTCCACAAAAACACATTTTTTTTGTTGTCTCTTTAACAAGGAAAAATATATATATTTTTTTAATTATTTATTTTGGATAAGATAATTAATTATTCAACTAAATATTTTATGAATGATTTTTAGAATACTTAGAAAAAAAATCCTTATTCGGCAATCAGTTACTAAGTTTATATAATATTTCGAAAAAATATTTAATTATTGGTAAGTCTATATGTCATAAGTATTAACATCCGTAAATTACTTTATACGTATATATATATTATTCCAAAATAATTCTGATTCTTTATCGGATACTATCGTCATCAGATAATATCATATGATATCGCCAAATATCAAATTTAAATATTAAAGGTATAATCTGATCAAATTAAATTAGTTCAAAGGTTTTTTAAGAATACAGGTAGGCCTCGATTAGTGCGAATAATTGGTTCCACGAATTTCTCGCACTAATCGAAGTATTAACTCTATGGAAAATATGGTAATTGGTTCTTGCTTTGTGAGATTCCGGCCATTAGCTAACTTCACAATGAATAACTACAATAAACTTAACACTAACTGTTTAAGAAAAATTTATTTTCATATTTTACATCATTGTTCATCATCTAAATTAATAACTTACCAGGAATTGCGTCTCATATCATCATCAAACCAACCGCCAAATCAAAACTAAAATAGCGAATCGAAAGCGGAAGTTGAGCGCCGCCTGGCCGCCAATTCTGGGTCGAGAATTGAGTGAATAGGCCGATTTGCAATTAAGCATTGCAACTTTATTGAATCAGTAAATTAGTTCCAGATAGCATTAATAAGCGAAGTTAATGAACCAATGAGAAATTTTTAACAAGTTTTCTATTTGTTTATTAGCAGAATACGACACCAAAAGATAACAAAAACAAATTTTTTTCACAAGTTTTATTTTAAATAAAGAAATCAGATAATAAACAAAAGAAAATAAATAATATCGGTAGCACAGCAATATAATAGGCAAATAAATTTGTAAAGATATCCTTATTTAAAAAAATTTAACAAAGAATGCTTTTATGTCGCTCAATCACATCCATTTTTTGCTGTAGCGTAATCACTTCTCTTTTTTTCGTTTCCTGTTTTATCATCAAAAGTGTTCTTCCTTTTATCCATTTCGATACTTTTTAAAAGAGAAAATTCTGTACTATACTGTATGTATACGATAGCAAAGCTAAATAATAGTACAGTAATGTTAAACAGTTAACGGCAAAAAGCCCATCTTTCTGATGTTTCACCCCTTCAAAATCGTGTGACCGTTCTTGGACTGCTCCTCGTCCGGTTTTACTAACCGAAAATTAACGGTAATTTGTTAATTGACATCATAAAAGGAGCTTTGTTAGTAAGACTGGTCTGTGCTTAAAACTCGCACTAATCGAATATTTTCTCGCACTATTCGAATTCGCACTATTCGAAGTCGCACTAATCGAGGCCTACCTGTAATTCAAATCTAGTTTATTAATTTTTATGAATGAATTTTATCTTTCAAGCGATATCCATGCGTGTAAGATTGTTATCGCATTGCCTACTTATCCATTCTCATGGTATAAGAAGAATTTATGCATTATAAATTATGATTTAAAGCTTTTTTTTTTATTAACAACATGGTTGACCGCTTCAATGTGTTATGCATAAAAATATCCTTTAAAAAACTAAGTATTTTTATGTTTTTTTTTTACACTGCTTTCTACTGATTTTTGAGATCCTGTTTTATGACTCACATAGTCAACAGTAGATGAAATCGGACATTGCACATACATATGAAAGACGATGATTTAAAAAGAAAGGAATTATTTTTCAATTTATTATAGACATTTTTCATCTGAATAACGAAACACTTTGTTTATATTTCAAAACTTATAAAACTGCAAACAATATCCAACATTGCGCAAATAGAAAATGAGTTTTCTTTTTTTAATGAATGCGAGCAATGACAACGATGTTTGTCTTGTTTCTTTCTTTTTAAAGATTATTTAATTTGGCAATATCAATAAATGTTTTCTCGTTTATTTGTAATAAATTCCACAAATATATTTACTCACATTCATTTATAAATTAACACAAAATTCCTTGTATTCATAACGTGAAGTCATCTAACTTGGGAACTATTGACTAACTGTTACATAAATGAATTATGTATACTGTAGAATCTTCTAAGAAAATAAAGGTAAGATACTCTACTTTTTTAGTGAAAATTTTAAAATTGAATATAATTAAACTTTCTCCAATTTGTATATAAATACTGACGAACATTAATAAGATTGCATACATTGCGAAGCCCGGCAAATATGGTAGTGGTAAAGGTAAGATACTCTACTTTTTTAGTGAAAATTTTAAAATTGAATATAATTAAACTTTTTCCAATTTGTATATAAATACTGACGAATATTAATAAGATTGCATACATTGCGAAGCCCGGCAAATATGGTAGCGATCGATAGAGATACGCAAAATATTTTAGCGAACTAGGAATCAAAGGTCAAAGATTAATGGGATATACAGAGTTTAGGTGATATAGGTAAGGGAGGACGGGAGAGGGACAGCAAGGATAGTCATAGTTTCAAATCGCATGCACCGTTTAACTTTCAGCCTGCATATCTCGTTAACCTTTGACCTTACACCCTAGTTCACTAGGGATATTTTGCGTGTCTCGGCTTCCCTCTCGATCGATATCATTTTTCCGGACTTTGCAATGTATGCAATCCTATTCGAACATTGTTAGACATCTAAATATAATCCCAGGTTTCTGCACAGTTAACAATGTTGTTGTTAATTTCATTAAATGATAATAGTTACCATTATTTATATATTATTCAGCATTAAAAGCTGTTTAGTATTCGCACCTATTCAACTATTCCTTTATAACCTAACACAACTTTTCGAATTTTAACTTTGAAAATTATACGTACAGTACATCAGCTCCGGATTTATTTTGTCATCTGAGACTACATTAGAAAATGGCTCCCACTCTCTTCTTAAATCACGCGCGTCAATACATAAACATATGTAATATTTTGGAATCGGGAATGTAATGACATCAGATACATAGTCACTGAGACATACGAAAAAGACTTGCAAGGCTTTTTATAGCAACAAATAGTTAACTAAATGCTACCAAAATATACATTTGTAATATGTATATATAATAAAAAAACACTATTTAATATAATAAATACGAACTATAGTTTAATTTTTCTTGCTTTCAACCAGGCAAAATCATTAATTGTTTATCGATTAATCAATTTATTTGGCATTGGTTTCTGTCTTCCTTGATAAGTATTATCTATAAAAAAAATTAAAAAAAGAAGGAGGAGGTTGACCCTAGGAAGAATTGCAACGACCGGTTTATCCAAGATAATGAAGAATAAAGATAAGTTTGGTTTCCGTTCTTTGAGATTTGTCCCAATTAAGCGGAATCCACTGTATATATATATTTTTTATGTTCTTGTCCAATCAGGGAGATTACTAAGGGACGGGGCCAGTTCCAACCACGGAGTATATCCACATCTGTGGAGGGGGCCGGATGGCTGGACCGGGTCCATAATCCCAAAAATCTTTTCAGGTGATACCGGAGCAGAACGCGAACCCGGGTCGTCCTGCGTGGCATGCCGTCGCGTTAACACTCGGCCATCCATCCGCCTCCCATTTATGTTAGTGTGAGGACAACATCCTAATAATTAATAGGGTGTAGTGTTCCAATAATGAGTATTAAACCACGTAAGCTACAACTTCAGTGGCTTCGTTTTTGCAGGCAAATGGCCATTAGCGCAGTGGATCCAGTATGTTGGTCCTATATACACAGTGACGTAACCAGCTTTTTTTTGGGTGGGCCACACCCATGTGAAAACATTCTCCTATATGCGTTTTATTAAATCGTATTTATATAACTGAATGCTTGATGATCGGTTAAGCAATTTAGCAATCATATTCATCGAGAGAGAAATCGCAAAAGCTCTCGATTTGGACAAAGTTGCATCATTATAAGTAAAAATCACCGCATAATTTTGTATTGGTGATATCAAATAAATATTTATATTTATCAGTATTTTGAAACTTTATCATCATTAAGTAAAAATCACTGCATAATTTTGATATCAAATAAATACTTATATTTACTGGTAATTTGGAAACTTTGTTTATTCTTTCCAGCTAATCGCATTAATTAAGTACTGCGTAAAATGTGCAAAGGACGTAAATCGCATTAATTAAGTACTGCGTAAAATGTGCAAAGGACGCGTTTTTGGCAGCTTGTAAATAAATATTTTTATCGCTATTAGCGTGAAGTTATGTGGGCTTAAATTATGCTTGTGGTTTTTTCTTTTCATTTTTACGGAATGCAAGGGTCTTGGATTATGTTTAATGTATGGTTGTAAATTTTCATTTTTACAAAACTCAAGGCATCTTGGGTTATGTGTAGTTAAACTCTTGCGGTTTTCAATTTTACGTTTCGGGTTATATATTCAGGATGGGCCAGAACTTTCAATACATGGGCCACGGCCCACCCGTAGTTACGTCCCTGTATATACATCCATTCCCATAAGTTTGTAAAATTTTGTTAATCGTAGTCTTGTATTTGTCTTGATCTGACATTTTTGAAGAAATATATAAACATATTTAATTTATCTAAATAGCTTTTTGTTTTTTCATTAATTTCCAAACTTAGCTTTTCGCAAACTTTACTTTCTGGTGCCGATTCTCTCTTTGATACTTTTTCCCATTATAAAGAAGAATTACATGATATCGCTTTGAAAGCTATGAACATGGACAACACATTTTGGAAATTTGTTGATTCATATAAATATCCAATATTAAGAAATTGTGCACTGAAGCTAAAATCTTTTTTTGGATCGACATATCTAAGTGAAGCCACGTTTTCTTCAATGCAATTTATTAAAAAGTTTAATCACGTCTTATTGATGAAAATTTGAATGATTGCTTAAGAATAGCAGTATCAACTTACAGTCATGATTTTGAAAAATTGTATGAAGACATACATTATCAACCTTCTCATTAAAGAAGATAATAACTTTTTATGTTTATATATTTTATTTATATATATACATATATGAAATTGTTATTTTTGTTACTTATTTATCATTTATGTAACATGAACTATAATGATTTTATTATATTATTGTAACGCTAATATATTTCTCTATTCTATCTACTACCCATCTAAAAAAAAGTCATGCACCCACCGCGCTGTAAAAATTTTACGTTGCGCACTTATTTTCAAAAAGGTTGGCCACCACTGCTGTAAAATAATATTGATGATCGATCATATATATGAACTCTGACCGCAGCAGACTTTCTTATGTACTGACACCACTGCACTTATATTAAACGCACTGTGAGACGGCAGAGAAGTATCAATGCAAAAAATTCCTGCGATTTCGGATTTATGTAAGAATAAGGTTTTGAAAAACCACGTCAAAGTGAATCAATAAAAATATAGAATTTGAAAAAACTAAAATCACGCCAAAGTGAATCAATAAAAATATAGAATTCGAAAAAACCCCGTTATATCGAAACAGCGTTAAGCGGAGTCTTACTGTGTATATATATATAATGCTATAATAATTAATCGAGTGCATTATATCTGATTCAATGAATAATAACGACAGGTCACTTGTTTTATTTTGGTGCAAGTTGCTTCTTAAATAATATTTTTATATTCGTTTCAACACTAGAAATAAGCGTTCAGCACTTGCATTTGAAATACGCATCATCAAATATATACAGTGGATTCCGTTTAATTGGGACACGTCGGGCCAAGCCATTTTGCCCCTACACGACGCTCTTCCGATCTCCATTTTGGCCCAATTAAGCGGCTGCCCCGGCAACATTAAGTAACCTAAGAATCCTTCTCTACAGATCAGGACACGTTGGGACTAAGCCATTTTGGTCCAGCTGTCATCATAATAAATTCTAAAATAAAATATGTAATTTGTAGGTAAATAAATAATGAATAAATTCTAAAATAAAATATGTAATTCGTAGGTAAATAAACAATAGATAGAAAAATAATAATGTGAGGTCCTGGAGACCCAAAACGGCACTCTCTTGTCTTATAGAAATAATATGAGAAATTATGTTAAAATTTAAATTAAAAATTAAACGAAAAAAATTTGTTTAAAAATAATAATTAATTAATAAAGATTGATCAAGATAACATTAACAGGGAACTTTGTACAAGTTCGCTAGTTCCTTGTCCATCCGTGGGAAAGTTCCAGATGGATGGAAAGAATGAATAAATACGAGTTCCGTGTAAAAGAAGAGGAGTAGTTTTGGAGAGTCAAAGAGATTAGAAGTCAATAATTTGTTAGTAGAAAGAAAACAACAACGATGTAAGATGTAAGTTTTGAGTGACGAGAAAGCAACTCGTCCCGTCGCGTCGGGGCATCCGACGGACGCGAGGATCGATGGGCGACGACGACAATGATGACGATGGGAGATAGAGAGGATGGCGGTCGACAGCGACGATAGACAACACTCTCGGTCAATAGCACAGCGAATTATGTGAACTTTAGTGTTAAGTGATCAAATAGGATAATAAGAAATGTGAAATAGAATTGTATGATCTCTGTCCAGGTATGTGCGTGGGGTGGCGGAACTCTCTCTCTGAAAATGTATTAATAGTTAGATTAAGATGTTTTAGTAATTATGGCTTACATTGCTTTAATTTAATAATTCGCTTTAATTTTTATACTTTTATTTTATTAAATAAATATTCTTATTGTTGAATTTGTGTATCTGCGTCAATTTCCAATCCCGGTCCTCAGCTTCACGGATCCGCGCGCCAAATGCGACGGTCAAATTCGAAATTCGGCCAATTTTGGCATCCCGACATCTTTTAGCAGCGCCTACCCTCCGTGATCCTGACAATAATTAGATACCTATTTTAATGATTTATTAAAATTGGTAAAAAACTAATAATTAGGTACCTATCTCCTCTGACTTCTTCTTCAACGCTGGGCCGCTGATATTCACTTCTCGCCCGCTAATTATAGAAATCCATTGAATTATTCCGTTAAATTCGACCTTAAAGTACTTTAAGCGGTCTAGTCTGTACCGGGTATAAAACTATCAACAATGAAATTTTCTTTTCCATGTATTATTATTGATATCAAGTTACAATCTATTGTGATACGGAAAGCCTCGAACAGATTTTTAGGAGGTTAATCTAATGATTTGAAAATTGTTACAAAACTCTTATGGATTATAATAACAATCACGCTAATAATAATTACACGAAGATGTAATACAGCCAATAAAATCTAGTCATTGTAAAACGCACATAACTAGTTGTAAGTTCTACGATATCTTTATTGCATATTAACTTCGATGGGTTACGACCATCCCATGGAAACTTAGAATATAAAATCCTAAGGAATAACGATAAGCTAAAAAACATTCCACCATTCTGTTCCTATTCCTACTCTTCTACAGCTGTGTGAAATATGTAGATATAGGTAACAAAATAGCTATTACACTAATAGGTTTTTCACTCGATAGTGCTACGTTCACATATATGAATTTTATGCAATGCAGGAATCCTGTTTGTTCTTTCCTTAGTTTTATATTCTATGTATTTCAAATGGAGGCGGGAGGCATCACAAGTTTTTCAGCGGCCTATAGTTTTATGTTATGAATTTAATATTTTAAGAACAAGTATTTAATTTTGTAACTAGACTGTTTTTATATTGCTGTTTGTGAGGAGTAAAATTCTAAAATGTGGCCCCCTTAGAAAGTGAGGCCCCAGCTTGCACCTAATGCGCCTTATGGTAAATGCGGCCCTAATGGTTTTCCCTCGAAAGTAATATCAATCGAAAGGTCTTACGTATGTATACGTAAAACTTTCACAAAGAATCCTGATTCTCTGATTGATTCAGCTTCAAAATTCAGTTAATTTGGTGCTTCTCTTCCGGTTATGCTTGGAAGAATCGCTATTTTTTCAAATGATGCCATCTCGTGATAGAAATAGAAATTATATTTAATTAATATATACAGTATTTTAAAAACATCTGCCTAAATCAAGGATGTATAGCCTAAATTCATAAATGATTAGATGTCAAAATAGTGTCGTTTCTAAGATATGCATCTATTTTTGGACCGTTTTTGTTTGAATCTAATACAATGGAATTGCTGATCGCACACTTAATCATGGCCGGATTGGCAGCGTGGAAACGCTTCGGCTTTCCACTCTGGAGGACCCGGGTTCGAATCTCGGGTCCCACTCCTTGAAAATATTTATCATGGGGTCCGGGCCCAGCCCGTCGATCCCCTCCGCCTATCTAGTTGATCCTATTCTCACGCGGATTCCGCGTGAGGACTCGGGTCCCACCCCTTGAAAATATTTATCATGGGGTCCGGGCCCGGCTCGTCGATCCCTGTCCTCCACAATCCGGCTGAATCCCCCGCAGGAGTAAGCAGCCTGTGGAAGGAGTTGTTTCGCCCTGCTACATAGTATTCTATCTGAATGGAGTGTGGCGTCATCTGTTGACAAAAAAAAACGCCGGTTAGGATCTATTTGTATGAATCTTTAATACTACGAAATTACTGATCACATGTTTAATAGTGTATCGATAGTATGAATCTTGAATTTTTTTTTTTGACAATAGATGACGCCACTTTCTAATCAGTTCCAACGAGTTGATCAGTACTAATCATTGAGCTTTAAATATAAATGGAGGTAGCACTTCCTATCTCTGATCGCGCTTGAAAGTGAGGCCAAGCTTTGCGACTAGTTTAGTCTGGCGTGTAAGGCAAGCGTGCTATATAGAAAGCTGAAGGAGTGTTAGAAAACCATGGTTATTTCGTGTTCTGCGATAGGTGTACAAACTGTTAAATAAAAATAATGCAGATATTAATTTTCACACGTAAGAAATACATTTTGAAGTTTAAACAATACAGAAATAGTGTACATAAAGAACTCACATAATTAGAGATTTAATTAATTGAGATTTTGAGTGTCTTGTTTACTTTTTTTGTTATAAAATTTGAAATAATTCTATTTATCTTAAGTACGACCTATTTGCGTCGGCCGGATGGCCGCGTGGTAAAGCTTCGGCTTACCACCCTGGAGGATCCGGGTTCAAATCCGGGTCCCACACCTCCAATTTTTCAGGAGGGGTCCGGGCCCGGCCTGTTGAACCCCATCCTTCAACCATCCGGTTGACCCCATCATGGGTGCTGGCCAGCCTGTGATGGGAGTTATAAATGGCCGCCGCCAGATAAAGAATATCCCATGAGGATATGGCGGCGTAATAAAACTAACCTAACCTAACGACCTATTTGCTCTTTCTTTCAACATTTAGATATCCTTTTAGTAGACCTAAAATTTTGACAAAATGGATAGCTGCGACCAGACGGGAAAAATGGAAACAATAAGAAACAGCTTTTTGTGCAATGATCATTTTAGGAAGGAATGCTACGAAACACGGTTACGCTCTGGTACATTAAATTTGAAAGCTGTTGCAGTGCCAGAATTGTTTAATTATCCTGAAAGACTAGTTAGAACAGAAAAGCAAAGGAGAATACTAAAACATATTATTATTACAACAAAATCACCAAGAAAAGTAGTAAAAAAATGTAGCATTAAATCCGTTGTTTCAGAGAAAAAGTAAAAACATTACAAAATCTTTGTCTATTTTGATAATTTAACCAATGATATTAAATAATATGTGTTTATTTACTGCAGAAAATTAAAAATGATATTCAAGATGTTCAACAGACTGCTTTAACATCATGCACCAGTTTAAATGACAACCACATAGCCACACAATGCATGTGAATGTAATGTTTTCTCAGCAGAAAAAAAAAATTAAAAAGAAATGTGAAAACTGCAGTGCAGAAATATCAAGATTTCCACAATGAAAAAAATTAATTAAAGAACTGAAACAGAGGAAATACAACAGAGACATTAACAGTAAATTGCAACATTACAGTGTTTGATCGGCGAACGAACAGTTCGGATAACGAACACTTTCGCGAAAGATTTTTATGTTCGGATAACGAACACGTCATAGAATAAACTGTGGAACCCGCGAACTGACGAAATGACAAGTCGGCCGAATGGCCGCGTGGTAAAGTTGTGGCTTACCATCCTGGATGCTCCGGGTCCCAGTCCTCCAATTTTTCAGGAGGAGAGGATGCGAGCCCAGCCTGTTGAACCTCATCCTTCAACCATCCGGTTGACTCGGGTGTTGGCCAGCCTGTCATGAACTTTATAAGTGGTCGCTGCCAGATAAAAATATCGCGTGAGGATATGGCAGCTTAACTAACCTAACTGAATGACAGGCTTAAACCTTGCGCGTTCGTGGACTGGATAAGAATGGGAGAACAATAGTTTTTCCTGATTAAAATGAACTCGGAGACAACTTAAAACAAATCAGATTTATTTAAGTAGATAAGCGAGAGATTTTACAATATTTTGGTATTAGAATGGCACCCATACTAGGTTGAGGTCAATATGCTTAGGGATCTCTACAACGACAATGCTATTAATCACGTCCGTAAAATCCTGAAAAAAGAAAGGCAATCGACATTGGATTGACAGATTTTTTTAACGGAAAATAAAAATAATACCGTAGTTGAAAATGTAAGACTATGTATGTATATATTATTGTTATTATATATAAATAAACTTAGTAAACAATTATATAATTTTTTATTTATTTTTGGGGGTCTCTACATAATAAGAAATTTATAATTATTTATTTATTTTTTTTGGGTCTCCAAAATGAATTAATCAAATTTCCATAAAAACCTATGGTAAATCGATGATCGGTTAGCGAACAATTCAGATGACGAACATTGTCTTGGAACGGATTATGTTCGTTAACCGATCACCCACCGCAATTTATTTGGATAGAATATATTTATACTATATTTGATACGTAATTGGTACATTTTGTAGAAAAAAAATGAAGATAATCCCAAAGAATAACTAATTGCGGACAATGCTGTGATCATAGATGATGATAATATTTGTGTAGCTTATGGAGGCTACTATTTTGATAAAACGGACTTAAAGTAGACTGGATTAAATGCATTAAATGCCAAAATTTGTTGCATTATCCTGCAATAAATTTTGCTGATTATCCTGATGTTTGCATAAAGAATAGTTCCAAGTACAGTAGTTGACTTCCATAAAAAATGAAAGCCTTTTATCCTTTTACCCTTTTTATTAATTATTTGGATCTGGTCATTATATTTACTAACTTAAATGGGATATGTTTGGCCACCAAAACAAAGTTAATTTGCTATATCATCGATTTTACGGCATTGCTACATTGGTTTACCCCATCAGTTAGACAGCTTCCTCGTTGCTAGTATTGAGCAGTCTATCCATGTATAAAACATCCTTGGATAAAAATAAATGCTTATTGAATATTTCTAATGTTTAAGCTTAGAATTTGTTTCAATCTTAGATTATTTCATACCTTTAATTATCTATTAAATCGATACAATTATTGTAAATACAACAACATCAATTTCTTATTTTAATCAGTGAAAGTAGAATCTTCCCAAATGAAAGGCATTTCCTACCCTTTATCACCTCGTATTTGCTCATTCTTAACATCCATATGCCAAACAATATATATCGATAACGCAAAAAATAAAAATAAAAACAACCACAAATAACAAGAAATGTATTCATCTAACGACTCCGCGAACGTAGACTCGGCTTTGTCCCCAACGGTTTCCTTTGTTCAGCGGCTTCTGGTCAGCCTCACAAAGGTCAGAGGCGAATAATGAAAGCGAACTATCTATGTATAGAAATCTATGATTGTTCCATAAAACTTAAGTAACTTAAAACATACATATGTCAAAGCATCCCCTATACAGTACTAAAATATTACCCTATACCAGCGTTTAGTTTGAGAAACGCTGGTATAGGGTAATATTTTAGTACTGTATAGGGGATGCTTTGACATATGTATGTTTTAAGTTACTTAAGTTTTATGGAACAATCATAGATTTCTATACATAGATAGTTCGCTTTCATTATTCGCCTCTGACCTTTGTGAGGCTGACCAGAAGCCGCTGAACAAAGGAAACCGTTGGGGACGCGACCCCAAATGGGGTTGCGAAGCGAAATGCTGGGGTCGCAAAAATTAAATTCAAATATTTGAATTACAGTTTATATGTAATTTCACAAACGCCAAATATTTAACGTATGACAACATGAATTTTCAGTGTAGTTCGTTGATTGTGTTCATCTTAATAAGTGTGTTGCTGCCCTATACTATAACATATTGTGTCACAAAGACAAACATTAAAAATACATGTGCTCCTTGAATTACAAATATAATTTATATACTGTATGTTTTGTTTGTAAGTTGGATACTGCTGTTATTTAGCCTTTAAAAGTACTGAAATAACTTTATATACTGTGTTTTGTAATATATTTCATAATTGGACCAATTATAAGTTTTTTATTTCACAGATTTTAACGAAAAGTTCTGATTACAAAGCAATGATTTTTTAGTGTAATTAAAAACAATCTTAAAATACCGCCATATGTTAATTAACTGTAATTTTACATAATATTAGTTGCTAGAGCATTCTGCTATTATATTGTTTAAAATTATTGAAGAATTTTTAATACTGTGAAATTTGAAAATGAAATTTCACAAATATAAGTACAGGTACGAATGTTCATAACACGAGGAGTGCCTATAGTTACAGTCAATTCTCGTTATTTGCGATAGATTCTTCGTGAATACTGAATTAGCGAATAGTGAACCATTGTGCTTATGGCTTCCTGCGAACCTTTCTTCCCAACATTTTCATACTTGGTTTATATATGTTTTTTGTTTACACACCTTATTTAATTCGTATTACATTATTTATAAATAATTACTGTATATGCACTGTATAGTACTATATACAGTATTATAATTACAGTAATCTTTATTTAATTTTTAAAAACATTAACAATGTAGTTAATAAAATCTTATTTTTGATTGATAGTTTTTTGATGTTGCAAGATGTTTGATGTGACAGCTGACACATTCTTCTGAACTGCGTTGAAAAACTGCGTTAGCCTTGTCAGCGTCGCTTTTTGCCTCAGATCTAAAATTTCGGCGTGAGGAGCAAATGCACAGGAAGTTAAGGCACCTAAATTTGAGGCTGCATTCAAGCATAGGGTCACATTCTTCTATGAAATCTGCGGACGATATGAACAGGTTTCTGGCTTACCTGCGGTCTGTGGAGTGAGCAAGGATAGATAATGAGAAATTTTCCTGCAAACCGATCCAGAGACTACATTTGGTAACAACTTCCTTTCTCCCTCTCTCTCTTCAGAGAGAAAGAGAAAGGGTGTACGTTGGTAACAGTGTTTTCGCTACTCAGCGGGAGTCCGCAAATAACGATTTTGTAGTTACAAATAAATTTTTGCGAATAGTCGAATACGCGAATACAGAATCCACAAAAAACGAGAATTAACTGTATATTAAAGAATAAGCACATAAATCACAGAAAATCAGTCACTTACTTTCTTGGAGGATCTAGATTCAGTTCCAAGTCCCACATGTTCAGTTTTTCAAAAGAGGTCCAGGTCCCAGCATGGTTCATTAATTAAAACTAACCTAATAAACCTATAGAACACATACATACCATAAATGATAAAATTAGGAGAAAAATGCTTTTATCTCTGTGTTATAGTTTTATCTGCTACAATCAATATATTTTTGTTTTTAGTCAGGGAATCTTCATGTAAGTATGGATCTATGGAAACTGGAGACTGTCTGTAACTAGATTATTTAGATCTTAAAATATATTTTATTATTGTGAATATAGTTTTAGGCTAAGATCCTTTTCATTTATCTTCTCTTTAGTATAAAATATAAAGTAACTAAAGAGAAATCTAATTCAAAAATATTAATATATTTTTATATTAATTAAATGTATTTCAAATAAAACAATAGCTATTTGATTTTAAAATTATATACTGCAATAATTTTAAATTTCTTTTAAAAAACAGAACAAAAGGAAATATAAAACAAATCATGGTTTTGCAAGAAAAGTGATACACACATAAAAGTATAATTTTATAGTAATGTAAAAAATAGATTGTACAGATTTGTAATATTTACAAAGAAATATTAAGCCAGTAATCCTTAGTAATAATTTTAAGCTAATATTAAGTAATCCTATTACTTTCAAAAGATTTCTACTATAATAAGGATGTATGTTGTGTTATTATCTCATTGTTATATGATTTTAAATTGAATAACATAGAAGTAACTATTTTGAATCATTCATTTGTTTTAATAAAAATTGAAGGTTTTCTTAATATAATACAGGGTGAGACATAATGTCATTTTTCTTAAGAACTTATCATGTATCATACTTTGCCACAGGGGTGATTGAGAATACAAATTGACACTGGAAAATATTAAGAAAATGGAAATATTAAGTCAATGAAAATTTTTGCTATCAGCCCATATATGTTACCATTGGCTTATTGGAAAATTTCCAACATTCAGACTCCCATTCTTTTGTAGATAAATGCCTGCAATATTTGCTATAATGATAACAGTACATAATATTTGAACATTGTAAATTTCATTCAGATTAAATAATAATTACATGAAATAGTGCACCAAAATATGCAAATATATCAGTAATATTGAACCAATATAATGCTTTTCAGAGAAAATGTGAGGCCCTTTAAAATTTAAAGTAAAATTGTGGACAAGAAAATAAAAACAATGGTATTTAATATTTATTTATTTTACAGAAGCTTTACGCATTTTAACATTAGCAGTGGTATAAACTATAACCTATAGTAGTAAGTGTACAAGAAAAGCAAAAACATTGATAGAGAACTTTAAATTTTGACAAACAGTGAAACTGGAACAGTATAAACAGGACTGACTCAACATATGATTGAGCAGAGTGCCTGCTCAGGGCACTGATATTTAAGGGGTGCCAAAGGCTGCTGAGGCATTTTGTGTTTTATTATTATTATTATTATTATTGTAGTAAGATACAACTATTTTCTTACACATAATTTAAATAGTGAGCAGACTGGGTGGCTCGCCATTGTACCTTCTCAAGTCTCTTCAAGTTTCACCCCATGAAGTGAGGGGTGCAACAAAAATTTTTGCTTGGGGTGCTAAAAACTAGAGCTGGCACTGAGTATAATAATATACAAAAAATGTTAGGTTACTAAACATTAATTATATTTAATACAGTCAAACCTTCTTTAAGCCGCCATCGGTTCGAAGGTCCTCTCTGGCGGTAAAGGAGGGTGGCGGCTTATGGTAACGTGAGAAAACATGTATAGACTAGAATGACATTTAACATGTGAGAAAACATGTATAGACTAGAATGACATTGTTTCATTAAAGAAGTAGCAGAAGGATTTTTATTTTTATATTCACAAATTAAAATCTTTTGGGACATTGTTTCATTTAATTAAAGGTGATCAGAAATAAATTGCTGAGTGCAGAAGGATTTTTATTTTTATATTCACAAATTAAAATCTTTTTGTGAACATCTAATGTCATTTTTGAAGGATTTTTATTTTTATATTCACAAATTAAAATCTTCTCGTGAACAGCGTTTCATCTAATTAAAAGATCAGAAATAAATTGCTGAGTAGCAGAAATATTTTTATTTTTATATTCACAAATTGAAATCTTTTTGTGAACGTCTAATGTCGTTTTTGACATTTTTCTGATTTTTCATCAGGCAAATAACGAGGGTGGCGGTTTATAGAGGGGCGGCTTAAAGAGGTTTGACTGTATATTCTTTCTAACATATTTAATTATAAATTGAGTATCCTAAAATCACGAGGCTCAGGACAGCAGCCTCTCTTGCCCTCCTGTGATGGCTACTGAACCAATATCATTAATTTTTAATTAATCCGAAATTAAGAATTTTTAATTTAAAAAAAGATGGAAAATCAAATATTGTAATAGAAAGGGTCATATGAATAATTTTATCAATCTTAACTAACTAGTTGATCTTGAATATAGAAGGATGAAATTGTTAAATTACACAAGAAATTCTTATTTTAAATTAGTAAAAGACTTACAACTATAAGAAATCACAACAAGTATAAACAACTGAGTTCCGCTGCTTCTACTGACAAAAGAAATCACAAGTACTTGAACCAGGATAAAAACTAATTTTATAGAGATATATATAATATATATTACATATACTAATAATACTATTGTTTTCCTATATAATATGCACTACATATACTAATAATACAATTGTTTTCCGGAAACGTTTTCGGCCTACTATGGCCCTCTTCAGCTGGTATTAGTAGTGCATATTATATATATCTAATAATAAATTAGTGTATTTATCCTGATTCAAGTGCTTGTTGTAATTTCTTGTGATGTTAGAAGCAGCAGAACTCAGTTGTTTATAATTATTGTTAAATTAATCAGATAATTAAAATATAAACGTAAATAGAAATAAATAATGTGAAAATAAAATATGATTTTAATATTAATTTAATTTTTAGCATTCCAAAACTTTTCTGAATATATAGTTCAGTTTATTGATATTTATATTTAAATCTACCATAAAACATGTAAAATATTTGTAACCATTTTCCAATGTTTACAAGTCAAAATTTGTTTATTTTCAGTTATAACAGAGCCAATCTAGATCATTTTTAACTAATGGTTATAACTATTAATAGGAGATAGAGAGAATGAGGTTTCAAAAGCAGTATCCTCATCTGCATATTCATCTTGATTTTTACTTGGATGCCTTCAGTATTACTTAGTTATCTCCCTTTGTCTTTGAAAGGTTAGTCATTAACTTTACATTACTTTACTATTATAATGAAATTTCAATTGCTATCATAATTATTTCTTATGCAAAAGAAAGGGATCTTATAGCTTATTGAGAAAATTGAATCTTTAAATAAATTATAATATAATTTATTGATAAGTATTGTTGCTTATGAGTTTGGTATGAATCAATTGCACATTCTGTACTTTGGCTACTCAAAATTTTAATTACATTATAGAAAAATAATTTTTCTTGTTAATTTATTAATTTACACTGTAAAGTCATAATCCATATAAATATTCAATTTAATTTAATTTATTTAACATAATATTTGCAATACTGTTTTATTTTAATTCAAAAATGTTAAGTAAAAGATGATGATTGCATTTCCAGGAACTAAATTCTATTTTTTTTTTTTTTTTCAGAAGTTCTTAAGTTAATTTTTGCAAGTTTAATATTCATTTTTTCAAGAATGTGACTTTCATATTCTTTTTTACCGTATTTATTTATTTTGAAAAGAATAGTGGGCTTCATGTTTAGCCAAGGAAGAATGAAAACTAAAGCGAAAAGAATTTTTCATATTATTTTCATATGATGAATACAATAAGAAAACAAAAACGTCCTGTCTTCATCCATACAACAGGATAGGCAATTTTGAAGAAAAAATAAAAAAAATTTACATAATACCAATCAGATGGTGCCATACATCCTTATTGCTACATATTATACCAGCTTTTTCTACAGTCATTCTTTTCTTCATAAACATGTGCTTCTTATATAGATTCTGAAATCATATATACTCAGATACTCATTCACTTTTTCTCTCCACTCTTTTCTCAGCTTTCTTCTCCTACATTTACTCTATACATGTCTAGTATATACTTGCTTTATTAACTGCTCTCCATTCATTTGCTCCACAGTCTAAAGTTGTTCCATGTCCCATCTCAAAGTTGAATTACAACTGCAACTATCACACTTCTCTTCAACCCACACTGCTTGTATATTTCATCATTGGAGAGATTATTATTGCATCACTCTAACTATACCTCTTAAATATCTCAGAACCACTGTATTCAAGTGCTTTCTATGCCTTTCTTCCTTTATCCATGTCTCACTTCCAAACATCAATGTTGGAACCAGCATACTCTGATATAAGGCCATTCTTTGATATATTCTTATTTCTAAATTATCTTCAAGTGCACCCACAACTTTTAATTCAGCATTTGCTCTTCTCACAATCTCAACATCAATAGGAATCTCTCTCTCAAATATACTTTTTAAGTATGCAAATTCAATCACCTATCAATAGATTCACTCTTTCAAATGAAAATACAGTACAGTAATAGGTGAAGTTACGCAATAGGTGGGTCCAACGAAAATAACATAAGTTGAATTCACATAGTCGGGGTACAACTTTGCATATAAATATATATAAATTTTGTTTAATTGGGACCAAGGGCTAACAAAAACACTAGTTTAGAAGAAAAATATTTAATAAAATTGCAGTTCTTTATACATATTAATACAAAATATGTATTGATTCAATATGAAAATATGATTCAATATGGAAAGGACATGTCCAAGAGTTGCTTTGGAACATTGAGACAGTTCGCTGTATCCGAGAGTCTCTCTGGACACAGCGAACTGTTGAGAGAGTTTACTGAGTCCAAAAGTCGCAAAAAAGACTGACCAAGACAAAAGCAGCACTCAGACAGTATTAACAATTCTCTTCAATAATTACCAAAAAAGAAATCCAAGCAAACCATCTTATGTTCCTCCCCATATCGAGAATCTCCGACCGAAGAAAAATCACATTCAATGGTGTTCATCTTGTTTGTTAAAAGGACTGAATTTAATTTCTTTTGCTGCTTCAGGTATTTATCCTCTCTGAACTGATTGTTGGATTACTTTATCATGTACAAAATCTCTCTCTATTAAAGAAAGCTATTGGTTATCTAAACTGTAATCTCTGTGTCATAGTCAAAAGCCTCATTACCTTTCCTTGCCCACATTGTGCCACATACTACTTTTAGGCTTAAAGCTTGTTCAGTACTGTCCTCAAGTTCCATATATTGAAGATAGTGGGTGGCAGTGTTGCTAAACAAAAAATCAAGAACTGCGTAACTCCAAGTTCGCTTAAGTTGGGATATTACTGTACTTTTAGCTTCTCTGCATTTATTCTGTCTGTTTCTTCTGACATGCTTCATTCAATTGTGCAACAAACATTTCATCTTGTTCATTCTTGAAGGGGAGAACAGTGTCATTAGCATAATATAGCAGACAGCTTACACAACCCACCTTCTCTCACAGCAATTTCACTCATCCATGCATCCATACATTAACTAGCCATGGGGATAACACACAATATCTAAATGAATGATGCACACCACAACTTTAAGTAAAAAACTTATTAAAAAATTAATAAATTAAGTTTTTTCACTTAAAGTTGTGCTGTGCATCATTGAAACTACAAGTTTAAATATTGAAACTACAAGTGAAATGTCGGTAAATACAATGATATCACACAACTTTGATTGTAACAGTAATGATAGTAATGATATCACACATCTTTGTTTTATTCCTTCCTCAATTGTAAACCACTCTGACATGCCTTCATATACTCTTAAACTTGCACAATTATCATCATACATTGCTCTTATTACCACAAACAGCTTTTCATTCATACCATATTCTTTCAGCACTTTCTACACATTACTTCTAATCACTCTGTCATAAGCACAGAATACCTTCTTTCTTACATGGAGATACTTCTCCACAATTATATATATATTAAGAAAATTTGGTCCACACATCCTCTTCTGCTCATGAAGTCATACTGCACATCCATAATATCTCATCAATCATCTTCTTCACTCACAATCTTATGAAATATCTTCCCAGCCACACTCAGCAAACTTAAACCTTTATAATTCTTATATTCACTTCTTTTATCCTTCCCCTTGATAATGTGTGCAGAACAGGGACGGCCATCTGGGGGTGCAGTGGGTGCAATGCACCCAGGCCCTATGATTGAGGAGGCCCCAAAATGATCATGAACTAAACGCTCATATTAAAATTTTATTCTTATGTAATTTTTTTTTTTCAAATGTCTTTAATTTGAAAAAAATGTATATTTTAGCTTATTTTTAAATTAGATTATTATACACTATTTAAGATAACGTAATTATTACTGTATACCCCATTTACTTCACCACTTTACAAATTACTTCTTGCAAATTTCATTAGATGATGCAAGCATTTAGTTTTTGTTATTCGAATCAGGGAATTCCCAACTTCTGTGGTTTCTAAAACTAGGTTAATTTCAGTTCAGTTTCTTTGAGTCAGTCCTGCCTTGAGTGTTATATTTTCCTTGTTTAATATATAGTATTATATATTTTATAGTGTCCTTGTGTAATATTATAAAAAGTACATATTTCACTTTTTGTTATTTCATGGAATTAAAACATTTATAAATTAATATTATTTGAACATGTCTATGCCAAGAAAGTATCTCTCTGAGTGCCAAAAAAGGAAATTAGCAGAAAAGAAAAAAGAAAAGCAAAATCTCAAAAAGTCACAGATAAATTTGGATTTGTAGCTACAAAATAAATCTGACAATGAAATTGCTACTACTTCAGCAGCTGCAATTCAAGCTTCAACTTGAGATGGAAACTCTAAACAAGTTACACAACTTTGCCATGAAAATGTAGAAACTGTGGAATTTGTCATATTTGATCCAGAAAATAACAATGAAAATGATAATAGTGTTGGTGATCAAGTGAATATAAATGATCCAGGTTTGTGACCAAATATTATTACAGATAAATTTAGATTATTTTGTGTTAAATCTAGATCTAAACACCATCATCAAGATGCTTTCATTAAGAATGTTGAAAATAGATCATTTTCTGCATCGTACTATTTAAAAAAAATGCCAAATAATGAAACTCAGCATCGCAAGTGGTTAGTTTACTCAGTAGCTGAAAATTCAGTATTTTGCTTTTGTTGTGTATTATTTTCCTAAAGAAGAGGAAAAGTTCAATTAACAACATGATTTATATATGGTTTTAATAAATGAAGAAAACTGTCATCTGTAATTCGAGATCATGAGATTTTTGTTGGTCACTTTAATTCTTTTATTACTTGGCAAGAATTATTAAAAAGGCTTAATTTATGCTCGACCATTGACAAAACAAATCAAATTAATCTAAATAAAGAAATGAAACATCTAAAATTACTATTTCAAAGAATTGTAGATGTTATTCTATTTTTAGCAAGTAATAATCTGCCATTTCGAGGATTCCATGAAACAATAAGAGCACTGAATAATGGAAATTTTTTGAGTCTAATAAAATTATTAGGTAAATATGACCTTGTGCTAATGGATCACGTAAACAGAATTAAAAATACAAAAACAAGAATTGTGCATAATTTGGTGCATAGATTTCAAGAAGAAATTATTACTTTATTCGGTAATAAAGTCCTTAATAAAATTAAAGACTATATAAAAGCAGCTACTTATTACAGTATCCAAATGGATTGTACTCCTGATAATTCTCACAAGGAACAAACTTCAATAATTATTAGATATGTAAACTTTGTAGACAAAAATTAATTACAAATGAATTGTTTATAGGATTTATTGAAGTAACTGATATGATTGGTAGCGGACTAGCAAATACGCTTTTAAAAAGAATAGGTGGACTTGATTTAGATATGAATTGCAGAGGGCAAGCATACGATAACAGTCGCAATAATATAAAGGTGTACAATCTAGAATATTTAGTTTAAATCTTCAATGCAATTTATGTACCTTGCTTATCACATTTTTTTAATTTGATAATTTGTGATGCTACTTCCATTGTAAAAATTTTTTCGGAATATTGCAACGTTTATACTGCTTATTTTCTGCATCTACAAAAAAGGTGGGAAATTATACAAAAGCATTTAAATATTATACTTAAACCATTATGTGATACTTGATGGGAAGCCGAAATAGATGCAGACAAAGCAGTATATATACAGTTTGAACAAATTTGTAATGCATTAGAAGAACTTATTAGTGCAAGTAACGATAACACATCAGTATCTGAAGCTAAAAGTCTATTAGATTCATTACAAGAAATGCCATTTATTTTATGCTTATCGGTATGGTTTACAATATTGTCAAAAATTAATAGTATCAACAAACTGTTTCAAGCAAAGACAATTATTCTTGACTCTGCTTTTAATTTAATAAATAAAATTAAAAATGAAATCAAAAATTTAATATCAAAATTTAACACATTTTTAGATGACGCAAAAATTGATAGCACAAAAGTTGAATATTTCAGATGATTTCCCTGAAAAAAGAATTCGAAAAAGGTTATTTTCTGAACTAAAAGAAGAAGAAATTTTACAACCCTCAGTAGAGGAATTTAGATGTTACTTTTTCAATATTGTGATTGATACTGTCATTGTAAAAATACATGAAAGATTTAAAAATATACCCACTATTATTACTGATTTTAAATTAATCACTAATATAAAAGTATTAGAAAAAATAAACTAGACTGATTTTAAATTAATCACTAATATAAAAGTATTCGAAAAAATAAACTAGAAAATCATTTAAAAGATTTTGTAAAACTTTACAGTAAAGATATAAATGAATATCTAATCCAGGAAATTGATTTGTTGCGAGAATTGATCTTGGACCAAAAAGATGTAAATAACATGGAAGACATATTTGCAATATATATTAAATAATAACTATAATGAATTATTTCAGAAATGTGCTAACCTATTAAAAATTTTCTTTATGTTACCAGTTACTATAGCAAGTGCAAAGCGTTCTTTAGCAAATTAAAATTAATAAAGAATTATCTTCGGTCAAGTATGTATGAAGAACACTTAAATGCACTCGCTATATTAAACATTGAAAAGGAAATTGCCAAAAATTGTAATTTTTTCGAAATGATTAATGAAATAGCAAAAAAATTGCATATTTAGCCTAAATAAAGACATATTACGCAATATGTTTATTTCAAATCCCTTTACTTTTTCTATGTAGTTTTAACGCCGCTACTCGATAAATATGTTACTAAGCGGTGGGACATTCTACTTTCCATCACGAGTTATTTATACCACTTGATGGGTCAGTTGTGTTAAATGGAAGATGGGGTTCAACGAGGTGAATTCGGACTCCTAAAATAATACGAACCCGGGTCCTCCAGAGTGGAAAGCCGAAGCGTTTCCACGCGGCCAATCCGGCCTTCCACTTCCCATCACGAGTTATTTATACCACTTGATGGGTCAGTTCTGTCAAATGGAAGATGGGGTTCAACGAGGTGAATTCGGACTCCTAAAATAATCTGGAGGTATAGGACACGGGAATTGAACCCGATCCTCCACCGTAGAAGCACAGTATCGCCAGAGCCAGTGGCGTGACTAGAAATTTTGGGCCCCAATGCAAATGTGGCCCAAGGACCCCGTCAAAAAATTTAAAACTTTAATAAAGAATTTTAAAAATATAAAAAACATACTTTATTTTTTACTATACGTTATTACTATATACTTTATTATTGCCAGATGGCCAAGTGGTAACGCTTTCGGCGTGGTAGCCAGTGGCGTGACTAGAAATTTTGGGCCCCAATGCAAATGTGGCCCAAGGACCCCGTTAAAAAAATTTAAAACTTTAATAAAGAATTTTAAAAATATAAAAAACACTTTATTTTCTTTATTGCCAGATGGCCAAGTGGTAACGCTTTCGGTGTGCGACGCAGGAGGACCCGGGTTCGCGTCTCGGGTCTGGGCCCGGATTTTTTCGGGGTACTGGGCCCAGTCCGGTGATCCCCGTCCTTCACCATCTGGCCCCCCCTCCGCGGGTGTGGGTGCAGCCCGTGGTTGGAACTGGCCCCACCCCCTTAGTAATCTCCCTGATTGGAAAGGGGGCGTAAAATATGCAAAAAAAAACACATTTGGTTGGAACTGACCCCGCCCCTTAGTAATCTCCCTGATTGGAAAGGGGGCGTAAAATATGCAAAAAAAAAACACATTTTAGGAAATGTACTGGCCCCACCCCCTTAGTAATCTCCCTGATTGGAAATGGGGCGTAAAATATGCAAAAAGAAAAAAACACATTTTAGGAAATAATAATATAACAGTACAGAAAAATATGATAGGTACAATATGAAATTTCAAGAACTATGAGATACAATTTCAATTATAATGATTCGGGGCTAAATTTGAGTCCTGAAAGCCAAGGAAGTGATTCCAATAGATATTACACAATTGGAAGCATACGGCCAGAAAGGGTTAATTCGATCGTTCCATGAGATTTTTGACTCGCCGTATGTTTATTTAAAACTATTAATTTTCAGATTATTGTGCATTTTGCAATATGATTATTAACGTCGCCTGAATGCCGAGGGCCCCAATGCCTTATTATCTACGCCCCTAGCCAGAGCCGGCCCAAGGCATGATGCAAATGATGCACAACATCATGGCGCCACCATATGGGGACCAAGGAAGTGATTCCAATAGATATTACACAATTGGAAGCATACGGCCAGAAAGGGTTAATACGATCGTTCCATGAGATTTTTGACTCGCCGTATATTTATTTAAAACTATTAATTTTCAGATTATTGTGCATTTTGCAATATGATTATTAACGTCGCCTGAATGCCGAGAGCCCCAATGCCTTATTATCTACGCCCCTGGCCAGAGCCGGCCCAAGGCACGATGCAAATGATGCACAACATCATGGCGCCACTATATGGGGGCCCCCCTCCACGGGTGTGGGTGCAGCCTGTGGTTGGAACTGGCCCCGCCCCCTTAGTAAAAGGGGGATGGGATTGATCCAATCCCTCCCTGATTGGAAAGGGGGCGTAAAATATGTAAAAAAATAAATAAAAAATAAAAACATAGTAACTGAAAACTATCAGTAATTTTAAAACAAAACAATTATTTTTTTAATATTATTGAAATATATCTTTTTTTTCAATATAATTAAAAGATTAAATAAAAAACAAATCTAAACAACCTAATATTTTTTATTTTCATTTTGCATGTTTTTTTCTGCTTCATTTTGTTTTTATCTTTATTGAAACAGGTATTTTCTTAACATTTTTTAAAATCTCGAGAAATAAATTAATTACTAATTCGGAGAATTCCCGAATTTCGAGAAAGAAAAAGTTCGGTAAAACACAATCGCTATAAAGGAAAGAAGAAAATCAATGGGTTGCATGATTATATTGAATATAAATGCACTCTTTATTAGATGCGTGATATTCTGTGATAGATTTGGATTGTTTAAAAATTTGAAATGAATTCAGTAAAGGCATTTATTGGCTATCGATAAATAAATTAAAATAGGCACACTTATAAAAAGTGTTGATTATAGTAAGAACGAAAATATAAGGCAATATAAAATGTTATTTTTTAAAGATTTACGTTTAAACGAAATGTTAAAAATAAATTTCAAACTTTAAAATTTCACATTATTGAATGAGTTTAGCAAAGAAAAACTTGATTTTAACAAGTAATTTTAAGCGAAACAAAATGAAAATTAAGTTTATAACATCCTAACAACATACACCAAACATGGGAAATTTTGGGGAGAAATTATTATAAGAGAGGTAGTTATAATTAGTTTCCTTATTCAGAGTTCTCTGTAGCTGTAATAAGCGGAGTGGCACAAAAATTTGTACATATGAGCCGTTCACAAGCCAAATCGATTAACTCCACTTTTTGAACTTTTTTAAATTTTAGTAGTCAAAGCACTTGATAGACTATTAACTATTTATATTAATAATAAATTTCCTTAATAGTTAGGCTTAACACCACTAAATGACAAAAATATTTTTGACCATCGAATAAAAAATAATTTATTTCAGAAACCAATTTAACTCCATATTGTAATGTAAATCGTGGCAATAATGCAATTCAAACGTTTATAAGTGGACGGCCGGATGGCCGAGTGATAACGCTGTCGGCGTACCACGCAGGAGGACCCGGGTTCGCATTCCGGGTCTGGTCCCGGACTTTTTCGGGGCGGCCGGATGGCCGAGTGGTAACGCGTTGGCGTGCCACGTTGGAGGACCGGGTCTGGTCCCGGAATTTTTTCGGGGTATGGGCCCGGCCCAGTGATCCCCGTCCTTCACCATCCGGCCCCCCTCCATGAGTGTGGGTGCAGCCCGTGGTAGAACTGGCCCCGACCCCTTAGTAATCTCTATGGTTGGAAAGGGGGCATAAAATATGTAAAAAAAAAAACGTTTATAAGTGTCGTAAACGTTTATAAGTGCCCAAGACAGTTTTTGAATTTATCCTTCAAAGTTAGAATTATATTTTTACATCTTTTAAAATCACTAAATTAGAAGGATCAATTAAGAGACGTGAAGGAAAGGTGCGATATCGCCTATATGAAAGTTTTGGCTAACTAGTATTTATTCAATAAATTTTTTGGTTTTAGTCAAGATCTTTCTTTAGTCGTCTAGGATTCGACAATAAGAATTTAAATAATTTTTTAATACAATGTATATATTAGATAATAATGGCAAGCTTTTCATTTTGTCATAAAAAAAAATCGGTTACTGTTATATGTGGATATTAAGAGAATAACGCCTTTGTAAAACAAATAACTTATTGTATTAAACAAAATAAAAGATGATTAAATACAAAAATATGGCGGATCATATGGAAACTCTAATGCGACCATAACTCGATGACTGAAACTAAAAGTTGGTTTTCACTAGCACGGAACCGCGGCGGAAATACGGGCGTGACGAAAAAGCGCGGTTTTGACGTCATTCCACAGCGTAAAAACCGCTATCGTTCAGTGTCTAAATGGATGCAACTTTTCCGGTAAAATCCGCCGAGATAACATCCACCAATAAAATCCATGCATTTTGTGACATTGAAATGTTGGTAACCTTGACCGTCAAGATGACGGGATTCTCTTTCATTAAATCTCATTTCTTTAATCAAAACTGGATAGAAAGTTTCCTAATTTGCTGCAAGCTGTTAACATCATTTGTAAACAGTGAAGTGCCTTTCGTTGCTTAGCGTCCATTTTGTTTTACATGAAATGAATCGTGAGAACGGCACTAAGAATCTTGGGAAAGCGAAGTTTATCGCGACTGTGGGAATCCGCAAGCGCAAAACATCAATTGGCAAGTGAGCGGCTCATATATTAATCAAAAGTTGGGAAGCAGAACTCCAAAATGTTTGGAAAAGATTTTAGTTCAATTGTGTACCAATAGGGGAAAATATGTCGCTATGCCAAGGAAATAATTGGAAAAATACGTAAAAAAATAATTCTAAAATAAAATTAATAATTTTTATCCTTTACAAAAATAAAGAAATTTAAATTGCTACAAGAAATTGATTCACAACTTCAAACTCATTTCATCGTTTATTCACGACTAGTTAGTTCCTGGCCACTACTTGCCCAAATAAAACCAAAAAAGAAACATTTTTTTCTTATCTTGTCAAATTTGAGATTTTTCATATATTTAGCACATTGTATACAATACTTTTGCTTGTTTTCTTTCTCCAGACCAAACTTTGAAATTTTCTTTACATAAAACTGGTAACTAACAAATTACCGATTTACGGATTCAGTTATGTAGGTAATAATTATAATTATTACCTTAAAATAAAAATAATTATAATTTCTGAAATAAATAAAATATTAATATATATATCTCAATTCGAAATGTCCAAGAAAAGTGGCCAAACCTAAAAGTTTTGCAGAACTAAGTAAGCAAAGTGCATTCGTACGAATTTTGACTTATTCACCAGCGAGAATGGGATTGCCTGTAACGTCACATGTTGGTCTTACAATACTGAGGCAAGAGATTATAGAATTTACCCACCCTCTAATATGAATGGGATTGTCTCTCACAAGTCAGAGTAAGGAAAAATGTAGAGACGCATATTTCGGACTTTGGCCAAATCTAGAAGTGGCCAGCCATTTCGCGAATTGGCTATACGTGGGATATTGGCCGTAGCATATATATAATACGGCTAATGCCCGAAGTCTAGCCAATTCACGAAGTGGCTGGCTGGCTGTAGCATATATATAATACGGCTAATGCCCGAAGTCTAGCCAATTCACGAAGTGTTTGGCCACTTCTAACTTTGGCCAAAGCCCAAAATATACGAGAATTTACAACTATTTCGGACTTTGGCCGGCCAATTCGCCATGCGCCCGACAATCAATGGCCAATTTCAGAATTGTCCAAGAGAAAGTGGTCAAAGCTAGAAGTTTTGCGAAGCTGATCATGCAGTTACGGGAGTTGTCACATCAATTCTAACTCATGCTATTACCACTATGAAAATCTTTTTAGTTTAGTCAAAGTCGAAAAAATTATTTCGAAAACAAAGAGAAAAGCTAATCAGTACTCAGTTTTATTTAAACTGAAAAATTAACGAAACAAAAAATGTCTTTCCAGTTGAAAAACACATCAAAGAAAACAATAGTAACGTTGTTTTTACCTAACACGTAGTTAGTTAGCATATAATATGTCAAAACGGAAAATCTATTTAAAGTTGAAAAAACACGAGAGATCTTTTTAGTGAATAGTTTAAAAAAATCATACGAAAGAAATAATACGATTTCTTATAAGAATCTGCAAAGTTCTTTTTTTAGTTTTAATCTCAAAAATAACAACCAAATAATTAAATGATATATTGAATATATAATTTATACCTACAAAATTCACTTTATTATCAATATATTAAAATTAAATAGATATTTAAAATTTTATGAATCTAAAAACTTCTCGATATATTCAAAATACAGTGGTGCCTCGCAATTCGACACTAATCCGTCGCCGAAGTAATGTCGAATTGAGAAACTGTCGAATTGCGAGACAATATTTTCCATATAAGACTATGTAAAATAGATTAATTCTTTATTGGTCCCCATCCCACTCTCCTAAGGGGTGAGGTAATACAGATACTCTATATTATTTACTTTATTATATGTGTAACACACTATTGTATAACACACTAAATTACAAAATACACTATTTTATTCACAAAGCTCAATTTATTAGCCTTGGATGTTGGAATAGAGTCTTCTTTATCCTGTTCTACCTTTGAATCTATGAAACCAGCTTCGACTTGCTTTAAATTTCGCAGTTTGATCTTGAGGTTTATTCTGGAGTTTTCTTCTGTAATTTTTCGAAAATTAATCTAGCCTTCTTACAGATCATTGCCTGAGTTACTGGATCTTCCTTTATCTATTTTTTTATCTAATCCAGGTGAAAAGCAGCTTTTCCATCTAATGTCTTCATTTTGGTGGGAGGGCTGCAGCACTGCAGCCCTTATGGGCGAGCCGCCACTGATCTAAATGAAACTGAAGAAATCTAATACAATGAGAAAAATAACTCATACTATACAGTTTTGCTTCTCCTAAAATAAATACTCTGTTAAACATAATCCTCTCTGACGTGCATTAAAAAGTATAAATTAATAATACTGTTTAAAGATCCATTTATGAAACATTATATAAATATTTTATAGAAAAAGGTCACAAAGTCCTTTTCATACTAGAAGATATCTGTATATTCCTTTTCATTTTCTGCAAAATTTAATTTTTGAAACATTATATAAATATTTTATAGAAAAAGGTCACAAAGTCCTTTTCATACTAGAAGGTATCTGTATATTCCTTTTCATTTTCTGCAAAATTTAATTTTTCTTATGTTCTGGACAACATTATTTATATTGACTATTGGAAGTTATTAAAATAGTCCCTAAGTCCCTGATAGCCATTTTTAGGTCTTCAAAAAAATTGAAAAATTTTCTTAATCCATAATGATTTAAAACAAACAATCAAATATTTTTAAATCTGAACTTTGAGGATGTTACATCATATCAGATCCATGTTAATCCATTATCTACTGAATTTATCAGTTTTCTTTGGGGTATTGTGAATAAAAAAAATTTTTCAACTGTGCCTCTTAACAACTGAAAATCTAAAAACAGTTAAAAATAAATAAAATGGCTTATGATGGTTGTATAGCAACCGAAAACATTCCAATAAAAGTTTTTGTGTTACTAATATTCAACTGCAGTTTAGCATTATTATTTAAAGAATAAATGTCCAGGAGAAATAATTTTGAGAGAATGGGGAGGAACATATTCCCCATTCTCTGCAAAATTTCAATTTCTAACTAGCATGCATAGAAACTTTGTGATCACTCTGTAGATTGCTAATGAAAATATTAGTGAAATGTCATTTTATTTATGTTATACCTTTTAATAATTGAATAATTGATGAAAATGATTATATGCCAATGCTGACTTCATCAGTCTTAGAGATAGAAAATATAAACACTGCTATTTGTAAAAATCTTGCATTTTCTGTCTTAATGATTTATATTATTCCTTCCAAAAATAATCTTACATATAAATTATTTTTCTGAAAAGACTAAATACAAAGAAAGTAATTAATTTCAACTATTAAAAATTATAAGAAAAACTCAATTATATTCCATGTTTCCATTTTTTATCTCACAATGAAAATTTACTACAAAATAATACTTAGAATAGATGTATAAAACTTAAATTAACACAGATAGGCCAGGCTTGGAGCCATCTTGAAAAACCGAAGATATAAGATCTGGAATCAAACTTGAGTTTTCCAGATCTTATATCTAACACATTAGCACAGCTTCTATAGAAAAGATGTGCTAATTCTTTCAAATGCAGCCATTTGATCAAGATTTTTTAGGCCTAGCACTATTATGCACTTAATGAATAATAGTATAAATATATTTTTAGGCTTTTATATGCATTAGGAAATGAAAAAAGGTAGCAGTTTGCTTTACAGCAGTGGTTTGGAATGTAACTGCTGTAATAAGTTATGCCTGTATTTATACTCTGTATACTTACAATTTTTCAATCAATGAGAAGCAAGTACTTGTTTTAAATAGTATTTTCAGTGACAGTAGTGCTACAATAAGTTTCTTTTTTGAAGTATGATGGAGAGTAAACCAAATTTAAAACATGAAAAATCAATTTGTCATCAAGGAAGAGAGTCATTTACAATGTTGTTCTACAATTTATTTATAATGTATATAATAAAAAAATCAATGAAAATAATTCAATAAAATTTAAATATTATTTTAAATTACCAGGTAATATTAAATGAAATAAATATTTGAATAAAAGTAAGTCAATCAAGAGATACACTGAAGAAAGCTGATGTATCTAAAGGAGTGATTAGGTTAACGAAGCATAGGCCTTAAGTGTTACAAGAAGGGACTTAAGAGAGATAGTGTGAGCGAGGCTTTGATATGTGCGAAGGCTTTAGAGCTTCATCAATATTTATTGGCGAACCAACCAACTACAAGTGATACTAGAGTCTAGGACAAAAACGTATTATTTGGATTTACATTAATTGCAATTAGAAAAATTGATTCGGATCACGAACAGGGTCAAGGAACAGATTATGTTCGTGAACCGAGGTATCACTGTATATTGATACACTATTATTAATCTATGTAAATATTAAGAACTGTAAAATTTCTGCAATACAATTCTATAATGTAATTTAATTTAAATTTAAATAATTCAAATGTAAGTTCGTATTATTATTTTATACTTGTTACATTTTAAGTATACTAACTGCTGACAAGGGCTTACTAAACTGAAAGTGCTCCAGTTAATTTGTATGCAAGAATTTATTAAAAATTTCTGCCTAAAAAGACTGAGCTTGTTTCTATATTTATTTTCATTGTGTTTACTGTAATTTTTGTATACAGATATAAGAAGAAAACCTGAAAGATAATAGTCTTTTTACTATGTGTTTTATATTTCATGTTGGATTTTATCTGTTATTTTTACCTTTATAAAATGTTGGCAGAAACAAGTTATGTTTTTATTCATTGTAAAGAATAAAAAATGTTTATTTAATATTATTGTACAGTTCGTTCCAAAAAGGTAGTCACCTATAAGGAAGATGTTCGGCTTCCTTACAATACTTACAAAGCAATGAGATTAATCGGTTCAGGCGCGAATTCAAGTTTGCGGAGCTTCGGACAATTCCATATATTTTTTCTATGCAACAGGGTTAGGTAGGCTTAATAACAGGTGTTCAATCATTTAAACCTTTGTAACTAATGAAACAACTGCTTAACTTGAATACTTAAGAGTAAAACAAAAACTAGCACTTAATTGCAGTATAGTATAACTTTATTTAATAACAAAACCGATAGCGTTTGCGGAATTTTGTTATTAAATAAAGTTATACTATACTGCAATTAAGTGCTAGTTTTTGTTTTACTCTTAAGTTCAATCATTTTTTCCGAAAATTGATTTTGAGCATTTATTTGGAAAATTTCAATTTATTATTTACAAATTAATCTATATTGCTATTAATTTAGGCAAAATTCAGCATTATATAGTCATAACTAAATGAGTAATTAAGCAATAAGTTAAAGCATCAAGCAAATGCATCAGCAATAACATAATGGGGACTACAAGAAATATTTCATTTTATTGTTTTATTTGAAAGGTATGCTTCATTCTGTTTGTAATAAAATTTATAAACTGTTCCAAATGATTCTCATTGATAAAGTGCTTATTATCCGTTAATTGACCAAATGATGAAAACCAAACAAGATTTATTCCGTTTCCATGACAACTTAATCGTCGGATTTAAAAAAGAAAATATAAAAATTTGAACGTGAGTGTCAAAATTAATTTTGTGTTATGTCTGTTTTGGTTTTCTACTAATTTTTCTAATGAGTTTATATCGTTGTGTAGTCAAATTTTTATAGTTTGTTCTACCATGTCTTTCTGAAAGTTCGGTATAAAGACAAAGTATAACAAATTTCAATTGTTACATATTTACGTGTTATGTTCTATCTATTTTAATAAAGGTAGATATATCTTTCACTTTGTATTTTTATTGTTTTCACCCAAAAAATTATAAAACAATTGGACTCGATTTGTAAAGATATAAATGCTAATCTCACTTTCTACAAAATTTCATTTTAAAAATCATTTCTTATGAAATACATTATTAATTATATCATTAAATGTTTACTTTGAACTAGTCATATATAAATATGCATTTGCTTTAGATTTACTAAAATAATTGTCTTTCGAATATACTAATAAATCTAGTTATTATAATTCATAAAACATGGCTGCCATTCTTGATATGAAATTTTTTTTCAATTTAAAGTTAAAAAAAATCACGTTTATGCAAATAAAATTTCATTCTTATCCCCGACAGGAATATATAAAATTTCTATATATATAATTGTGGAATTCCGGGCGAAAATGGAAATGCGGAAATCAACAGGTCTTACAACCTACGAGCGGTTCAGGTTAAACGCGCGAGTAAGGATGACTGTCTGAGGCGTCTCACTGAGAAATGGAGAACAATATTGAAATTAAATTTAACAGCTTTTTTATTGTTACTTGAAGAAAAACATAAGAGAGATTTCTATTTACAAGTTTTGAATACCGACAAACAGAGAGAAATACCTGGATTTTGTAGCGATGATAAACACACTTGGGAACACTTTACTTCAGATCAACCGCCTTTATGAATAGTCTTTAGTCCCCTTTTTAAATAGTCTTTAGTCTCTGGAAGGATAACACACACAACACAGTACAGATGATTGACAAATTTTGAAGTTACCAAATATCTTCTCTTGAAGCCTATTCAGTAGATGAAGAAATATTCTGTTGAAGGATTAATCTATGTAGAGAAGAAATCGACGAAGCAGCAAATATATTAACACAGAGCTGGAAGTAACAGATGAGCAAGGTGAGACACAGAACCAAGACCGTCGACTTGCGTCGTCCGGGCTCTTTTATGCAACTTACCTCTCTTTCACCTTTCTCACCGGAGCGGTTGTCTGCATAACATCAAGTTAGTTCCCAACAGCTGAGATGTCGAATCTTAGACTTTACAATGACATCTGAATAAACTATCTGAGATTTATTAGTACGAAAGAAGTAATAACGATATCTATTACATTATTTCAACATCGTCATCACATTCTTTAACTGAACTTCGCGACTATTCGTCGAACACCTGGGATAAACAATCCCGGAAATTTATTGACATCCAGAGTTAAGAATTGACCCGACGGTCTCAAATATGACGCGTTATAGTCGCCGTAGATCGACATATTTGTATTAACAAACGGATGTTTAAATTCCTTTTCTACATTTCTTGTTTCTGTTATGGTCTTTAATCGCGACAAAAAAAATATATCGAAGTGGAGAGCAGCAATGTATAGATATCCCTTGCACGATCTTTCACCCTCTCTAGAATCTCTCCGACTCCGTCCTCGCACGGGGGTGCAATCCGTGACCCCACATAATTTATATATAATATGGCAAAGCAAACAAATACGGATATATAATATATGACAGCAAACAAATATGATATATTTATATTAGCATTTTAGAATTTGAAAAAATAAATCTGTAAATCATACTCATAATTACCAATATTCAAAATTTAAAAAATAATATTAGAGCGTGTTATCTATTTACTGAATTCGTAACTAGAAAGTCTGCCTGGCTTGAAATAGTGAGCAGCAATTAGTTTTTTCAGTTCAAAGCGCTGTAATCGACCATCTCATTCGTATACCCCACCCCTATTCTTAATCAGAACAGATGCGTCAATTTTTAACTTCCATTATGCACATTTGAACTGACAGACTTTATAACTGATGAACTTCCGGTAAGCTCAGTCCCTGCGAAGCAGGTGACTATTTTTTTGGAACAAACTGTACTATGTTCCTTTTTTTTTTTAAAGTAGTTGAATTTTCTGATTTGATAGTTTGGAACCTAACTTCATTTATAGTATTTTAATCTATGGTAAATCTTGTTCAAAAATTATGATATGAATTACAACTAAAAATTTTGGATGCATTCCCATTGTAAATTGAGGACTTTCTGTATATTTCAGAATAAGAGTTTGAAATAAATTTACTTTTTTCAATTCCTTTCAAAATCTTATTCCAAAAGTTTTGAATTTGTTCATGGATTTTAATTTTATTTTGAGAAATATGCTGAATTTATTAATTAAATTTATTGAATTAATTACAACATTACTTTTGTATTTTTCTCTCCCATTTGTTGTATTTGTCATTTTTTTTGTAACATTTAGTTATAATATAAGAAAGTTAAAAATTTTAAATTATTAAATTTAGCTTCCAGCATTTGTTTCTTTAGAGAATATTGCACTAGAAATTAATCTTTTTAAAGCACTGTAAGATAAAAATATATATTTTGAACTATGCCAATATTCTTTGTATTAATTGCAAATTTCTCCTTTTTAGTATAGTATAATTTTATTCATTATTTATATCTTAAAATGTATTGTAATAAATAGCTGAGAAAATTTGTCATTAAGGAATATTTGATTATAAATTTTGAAATTTTTATATATAGTCTTATTTCAAAATAATATATCTGATGATAAAAATATTTAATTTCTTGACTTAAATAAGACCAGATTTGTTTTATATTCAAAAAATGTCTTTGAATTCACTGATTGTATCACCAAGTAAAGAAATCCCTGGAACAAGTGCAATTTGTAGCAATAATAAAAATAATAAGGTAAGATATTTTAATAAAACATTAAAATAATTAAACTGATAAATAAGTGACATTCAAAGTCCAGAATGATATTTGAAGTTCATGGAAGTAAAGATAATTATATCAAAATAAAAATAAACTAAACATTTATTAGTAACAAAAGATGATTAAAAAAAAAATACAGGTTTCTTGACTTCTAGCATTTAGATTATCTTATATATATGTGTATACTTGATAGCATGAGTAAGTGAATAATGGAAATTCTTAGTCCTAATTGCTAGATACATAAACTTCAAATTTTGTATTGTGTATGTGTGCGTGTGTTTTTAGATCACATCAAAAGGAAAAAATCCAAAATCCTCAAATTCTTTATTTTAACAATCCAAAAAAATTTTTAAATACAGTAAAACCTGTCTAAGCTGGACACTGTAAAAGCCAGAATCCTGCTCAACATGAAAAATATTTTTACTCCTAAACAACTTCCATAGAAATATCAAAAGAAAATATCTGTATAATGTGGAAACTGTCTAACGTGGAGAAAAAAAGCATTTTAAAATTTTACTGAATAAAATAACACCTGTATAAGAAGGAAAAATAATAATTTTTTTCTCAAATAAGTTTTCATTTTAGAATTAGAATATGAAACTGTCTGTTCTGAAATTAAAAGTTACTTTAGTTATAATAATTCAGCTACAGTATTGCATATTATTTAATCAAATTGCCAATACGTACAAATATTATGTAAAATTAATGACACTATATTTGAATAATCTTAGAAAATTCTTTTTATTGGAATTGGGATCAAGTCTACAGTCTGGGCTGAATTTTGGCATTTATGAGACTGTAATATGCTGCAACATGGCCATTAATTAGTTTCAGTTTCATTTTCTATTCTTGTTTGGGATATTTCGTTTTCATTATCACTTATGTATTTTCACTGTTTTTCTTGAAATGACTGGACGAAAGATTAACACTTTATCATTACAATTGAAAATAGATCTCATTGAATGTAGCAAAAAGGTTAAAATGAAACTTAAAAAACTGGCTGTTTTATGGCATATTCTGTTCAAATTCATTATTATCTGAAGCCATTTATATGATATGTCGTGCATGGCAGGAACAAACAATAGAATTTTACAACTATAGTTTGGCCAGTTCTAATTAGGACTGGTTTTTTGCAGCTGTGTTTAGGGTTATCAAAAAAGAATCATAATATGTTTCTGATCATGGTTCCTAAATGTTTTCTGGCTGAAATTTCTTATTTTAAAAGATTTATCAGAGTATTATCAGAGTGAATTATTATTATATCAAAGGTTTTAAATGTAACATTAATTTATTTCAACCTATAAATTAATACCTAAATACTATTTCAAATTTAAGTTCCAAATGTAGATTAAGAATAACAGGAAATGAAGATCTAAATTATATTCTCTGTGACTGGTTTGTTGACGCGCACACATAATCACACCACACCACCACATTATTCATATCGCACCACATTAATTTTGGAATTAAACAATAATTAATAATTATTAAATATTAAAATTCTTCTAAAACATAAAACTGCTTACAATCAATTTAAACAAAGTTCTATCACTGTCAGCAGTACTAGCAGTACAAAAGGAAAAAAGCTTTTATTTAGAAAACTGTAAAAACGTTTTCAGTTTTCTAAATAAACGTTTGAACACATTCTAAATAAACGTGTTTTCTGTAAAAACAGTAAACGTTTGAATAGCGAACTCGACAGGATCTACCGTTGCGGGCTTAATAGAACAGTTTTTTAAAAAACAAAAGATTTTTTAGAACGTAACAGTAAAATTTGAAAAATGAGTTAAACAAAAAATGCATATTAACGATAACAATATTATTAATGAATATTATACATATAATATAAGATAACAAATTATTAATGAATAGTAAGAGATAAAAATAAAAATAATAAGAAGTACAAAGTCCAAGATCTGTTCATGGGTTAAGCAACACCACCGTACAATAGTGAGAGTCCAATAGCTATAGGCATTAGCATTGTAACCTTCCGATGTTTATATTAATTTGTAAATCTTCTTTGGTTATTCTCTGTATTCTTTTTGATAGCATACTTCTACGCCGTATACATAGAATCCGCCTGCTGTATATTAATAACGTTTTCATAGCAATTAGCTTTCAAGATTTCTATTATTTTCTGACGTAAAAAGCTCTTTATCATCTTTTACTCTCTTAAATACTTTCCCCTCAGTCCACAGGACAACGTCTTTTTCGTAGGCCCTCTTGGCCAGCGCAGTTGTGAGATTTCCTTTCTGTATGCTAATTTCATGTTCAAGTAGCCTGTCCAAAAAGTTCCTTTTAGAAGCTCCTATATAAACTTCTTTACGAGAATCCTGGACATTATCAAGGGGTATTTTGTATACACCCGATTCAAAACTAGGAGATCTCTTTTCTTTGTCATTTCTAAGGATATTAAAAATTGTAGGTGGTCGCTTATACGTGGATTTTATGTTGGCACTTGCTAGGGTTTTGTTTAACGTCTTGTAATACTATAAACGATAGGGTAGGGAGAATCTGCTGGTGTCGGCTTGAGGTGAGAGAGCAGTTTGGACTGGGGCGGGCTGCTCAGTGAAACTTAGTTGGCTTTCCAGTTTGTTTTTCTGTTCGAAGAAGATTCTACGCATAAGCTTTCGGCTATACCAATGCTGAAAACGTTTTTACAGTTTCCTAATAAAAACTTTTTCTTTTATACTGCTAGTAGTGCTGACTGTGATAGAACTTTGTTTATATTTCATTAATAATTACTGCAAGTTTTATGAGATAAATTACATTTTTGTGATGTAGAAGGAATTTTAAAAATATTCAAATATCTTCTATATGTTTGTTTATGTATAGTTTGCTTTTCATAATACTGTATTAGTTTGTGCTGCTGAAGAAGGCTGTATAGGTGGCAAAAAACATTTCAGAATTAAAAAGTTTTTAAAAATTTATGTGATAAATACTGCTATTTATTTATTACTTTTTTTGATTTTTATAAAAGCAGTAGTCTGGTTTACTATATTTAGAATATTTACCAGCAATAATTTTGGATACTTATTTTTTAAAAAATATTTTCCAGTTGACAATTGCCAAATTTTCTTGGAAGATTTTTAATAATTTTGATGACATTTATAATGATGGCTTTTTTGCAGAAGCTAACAATAGTACTGGATATATTATTATTCAAAGCATAATATAATGAAACAAAATGATATCAAGTTATTGTTTCATTAAATCAGATTGCTAATTGCTACAAAAAAAAATCTAGATTTAGTAAGGAATCATTAAATCTTTCAAGAAAATTTGTATAGTACTTAATTAGAAAACATTTTTAATAAATTTATATCAAAAAATTTTTTATGTTTTTGAATATATAATATTAACGATTAATGATTAGTTAAACTAAGCTCTTTTAGAAGTATAGTTTTCCATTAAACATTTATTAAAAATAAATGTTTAATGGAAAATTATACTGCTAAAAGAGCTTAGTTTAATTAAACATTATATGAAGTTTTAAACAGTTTATTATGGATAATATAATATTAACATTGATGAGGATATTTCAGTTGATTTACTAAACCACATGGAAGGATTCTTTTTTTATTTTAGTGGAATGTGATAATGATCCAGTTAAGGAAGATAATTTTAATAAATTTTAAGTCTTTCGGTGCTGATCTAAGGAATTTGTTTAAATTCTTTATTACTATATGTTAATAAATGAAAATTTCAAAAAATTTATTGAAACATGCCATTAAATCAATAATATTTTATTACTTATTTGATTCAAAATCATTATGAAACAAAATAATTCATAATGACATTTCTGAAGAACCCACCATTGTATGGTAATTTGAAATTTTAGTAAAATAATTTTGCATTCTAATGCTTTACTAAAATATTGCAATACATAGAGCATGTATTTTCTAGAGAAAGTTACTATACTGTATCTTTAAGTATGTACAAAGTAATACTACATATAAAGGACACTTTTGGTTGCTACAAAAAGTTACAATAAGTAAGTACAAAAAGAAGGCATGAGAAGGAGGATTTGCTAAATGAACGGCCAGCAGTGGAACTACCAGCAGCCTGGAGATACGTGTTACAAGCATTAAATAAGGGACAGCTCCAATAATATTAAAGGGACTCATGAAATTTAAGTGTGCCATGGAACCAGACTTAAATATACCCTTCGGAACTATACATGCATGAATTCTTTTTATAATCATTTCTTTAAAAATTTACATACATGTTTACATACATGGAAAGTTTACATATTTGCATAATTGGAACACATTGTATACAATAAATATTTCTCTGTATATTTTATTTTAAATTACAGTAAGAACCTACTTAATGCTGCTCCATTTAATGCTGTTTTGATATAATGCAGTTTCTTTTTAATTCTACATTTTTTATTGATTCACTTTGGCACAGTTTTTAAAACTGCTTATACTCACATAACAATCTGCTAATTAATAAATTAGCAGATTGTTATGTGAATAATAATAATAATAATAATAACCCCTCCTGAATCCTGTTATAAAATCCAAATAATAATAATTTAATTAATATAACTTCTATTAAAACATTTTCAATTTTATCATATATCCATAGTTGTATTCTATCATATATAAATCTCAAGTTATAATGTTTCAAAGTATAGTCTTTCTTAACAAATTTTATATTAATTTGGTTGAAATTAAAAAAAGTTTATAAATAAATTAATATAATTTATAAATTATATTAAAATATCTTCCTACAGATATACTTTTTTTAAATTTGATGTCATCCATCTGTTTGATACAAAATTTAATACAAATAATTCTCTTAACAAGAAGTATTTAAAAATATATAATAGTGTTCTATATTAATTATGATTAAAAATTGTAAAATTTAATAAATGCATTTTTAATTACAATTATTAAGAATTGTAATTAGTCTATGTAATTCCAATGTATACAAATAATTGTACAATGGTCATATACAAGAAACCTTCATTTTGTGTCTGGCTTTCTTTGCTTTTGTGTTTATAAGTTTAATACAATACTGTATTTTACTATAATTAATAATGGGTAGGATCAAATCAATAAATATAAAGTATTTTCAATTTATGGCTTGATTGCTGAAACAGAATCCCATCATAAGTCTAAGATTATCTGTATTATATTTTGAGGAAAACAAAATTTATTAAAAAAATGCAGTGTACAAAATAATTTATATTTCATTGAATTACTTGTTTTATTTTATACAGTCTTTTCATGATTTTATAATCTTACCTGATCTCCTGCTCCAATATTTTCTTCATCTTTATCTTTATGAACACCACTAGCAATATCAGGACTTTGTTGTTCTATTGCCAAAACTAAATTACAAGTCTTATAATCAAATCCTAAATAAATTTAAACAAATTAGGATTAAAAATTTATTAATAAATTTAAATCAAAAATAACAGATATGAAAATTTTAATAAATATCCAAGTTATTAAAAACAGATTCTAATTCCTTGTTATTATTATTAACTTAAAAACAATAAACCTCACAAAACTATTTATTAATAATCAAATATTAAATATATTTTGGTTTATATATCAAAAGTTGCAATCTGAAATCAATTTAAAGACTTATATTTCTGAAATTTACTAATTACATAGTATTGTATAGAGGAAAACTTGTGCTGGTGGCCACCTGAGCTAGGTGGCCAACTTGCAAGCCATGGCCACTTTAATATCTGCCCAAGCATATTGCAGGATTTTTAAACTGTGTAAAATGGCCATGGCCAGTGATATTTAATTTTGGTACCTTGTGTGCAACATCTACTAGGTGACCAGCAAATTGTTTTGATCAGTAATGCCAGATGGGCTATAGATCTTCTTTCAGCTGAGTATTCTAAAGTGAAAAAAATTCTGAAAGAGGCATAATTACTGATTTCTTTCCTTAGATTTAATTAACAATGTGAAACTGTGCAATTAACAATGTGAAACTGTGTCATAAACTTTGTATTTTAAACTTTGAGGTTTAATAAAGAAATTTAGCTAACTGTGTCTGGTGGGCAACCTGTGCTTGATGCCATAATCTCAGCCACCGAAAGCTGACTACCTAGTACAGGTTTTCCTGTATAAATAACTTTTCAAAGAATCCATATTGTCAAAGAACTATCTATTTTAAAACTAATTCTAAAATACGTAAATATTTTCAAAACATTACATATTGTATAAAGCTTTTTAATTAATATAACAAAAATAAAAAAAAAAATTATACAATCAGAAATTTCATTGGAATTATTTATGAAGCCCACTCTTCCTCAGAGACCCAATTAAAAATCATCATTCAGAAAATAACATTGTGTGGCCATGCCCATTAAACCTAATGATGTATGATACAAAAATTTTTAGCATTTTCAAGGACTGTGCGGTAAAAAATTCCTCTTTCTATGGACCTGTGTGCCATGCTAAGCACTATTTACATTAACTAGTTTCAAGTGTTGCTTCAGTTCCCTCTAGCTTATTCTTAATCTCTTACTTTCATTCACCCTATCTTTGGTCTCCACAGCAGAACTGCTAGGAAGACCAAATTTAATAATCTTTTCAGTCATGTACCCCAAACCCCATACAAGTTCTTGCCTATCAACAATCCAGACGCTGGTCTTCTCTACCCACCCTGGGTAAACATCATATCTTCCCTCATCCAGAGCCTCTTAGTGCCACAAGGTGGAGAGAGGCTCTAGCACCCATCTGTTTTATGGAAAAAAACAAGAATGTCTTTGCAATTTCAATTTACTTTATTATGAAAATCTCTGCATATTTATATAATAGACTCATTTTAGTATAGGAAATCAAGAAAATCTTAGTAATAAATATTAAGATAAAATTTTATTTTAATTATATATTGTATTAAAAATATAGAAATGCAGGATTATTAGAATATGATTTAATTTTATCAAGAACAATTCATTGGAGTATGTACTCAAAGTGTTTGTTGCTTTCCACACATCCCAATTCTATCAAGCATGACACAGAACTGAACTGATAAAGCTAATGACATCTATTAACCTACAGCATAAGTTACTCAAAATAAAAAGACTAACTATTCTAGGAAAAATGTTTTCAAACTAACTAACAGTTAAAAAACTGTAAAACGATAAGTTAATATTTGCTTATTACTCAGTAATGATGAATCAGTTTTGATCATTTTTAGTGTATATCATATTATAGCAAATCCCAATAATATACATGAATTTCATCAAATTTATTAATATTTACATGAGACATTTTTTTCACAGCACACATCCAGTCACAAATATTCCTATATCAATCATTTTTAATAGGCCTGGTTCATTAGAAGATTCCAATACTTTATATATTCATTTAAAAAGGATAATATTTATGAGATATTGCCTCAAAATGTATATTTTTCTCTTAATATGCCAATAATATTGAATTGATATCAACATCAATACAATTTGATTCAATAAGCTTGATTTTCTAATGGATCCTAACAACATATATAAATTTCATCCATCAGACTCCATTCACTTTCCATAAGAAAATTTAAATGAAATATTAAAAAATGATATATTAATTATTAATAATTATTTACAATTATGTAAAAAAATAATGAAAAATATAGCCAAAATAGATTGTTTTGATATAATGGCACGAAAAAAATCTGCTATCAAACTCAATCCAGTTTTCATATTTTAACTATTACATATTTAATTTTATAATACTGACCAATGAACTTGCATTTTGTTATACAGAAATATGAAAATGCTTATTTGTTATAATAGTGAAAGCAGTCCAGGAATTTCAAGTTTTATATGATAAAAGATAACTTATAAAAGATAAACCTGAGGAATTTAGAATAATCTTTTATTGCATTCAAAAGATCAACTTAAATCAATCTATCAAATTTATTTCAAGTTTGATTTGCTTTAAATAAACTTAGAAGGAGCAGAATTAAGATTATGAGAAATATTCTCATTGGCAGAAATGAAAATCACCTAAATGGACTTTAATATCAGAAATCTGCAATATCTTTTAAATTTGTTCATTTCCCTTGTATTTAATGAAAACTGTCTCAAATAAAAATAGAAAAAAATTACAAAATAAGTATATAATTTTTACATAAAAATTCTAAAAGGTATCAATTATATTTTGGAAATTTAGGAAGTAAACACACGTTTTAAAAAATTTTATTAACAAAAGTTGAATTTTAATTAATTATAAGATCAGATTTCTTATATAATTTTCAAATGTAAATCTTTATGCAATGTATTATTTGCATAAAACATTCATAAAAAAAAAAATTCCTAATTTACTGTATAAAAAAGAGAAATTTAAAAAAATTAAATAAAAATAAAAAATTAATTTTATTAAAATCAAGATAAATATCAAAAAGATGCAAATTTTGATGTTAAAATGTTTAAAAACATATCATTAATGGAAAAATAAAACAAAAAAAAAAAATTTCTAATAAAAACCAAATTTGTATGCATAAAATAATCATAACTCAGACCATTAACCAGTTTTCTATCAAATTTCGATTATGTAATGCAAATTTTATAAAACTATGGTTCTAACTGCGGCCGAGGTCTAGAACGTGTTTAAACAATCTGCCCTTTGAATGATCAGTTCCTAACAACAGTTTTCCTCCATTTTAATAGAGGAAAACTATTAAATACCATTATTAATTACATATCATTGTATATGAGTAACCTAAGTAAAATTTATTTACCCTAAATATTTTTTGTTGATTTATTTTCCTTTAATGAATAATAGATTTTCTCTATTAATAATAATTTTCCTCTGTTTAATAGAGAAAAATTATTATTAGTATTATTTTTAGATATCATTTTGAAATAAAATCATATGAGAGATAAATAAGATTAAATGGTAAGATTAAAAAATTGCTAAGTGAAAAGAGTAATAATTTTCTTCTATTAAATAGAGGAAACTATTGCTAGTATGACTGTAATTATTATTTTGAAATAAAATCATATGAAAGATAAATAACAGTACGGTAAAATCAAAAAATTACTAAATGATGAAAAGAGAAAAATCTATTATTATTCATAAAAAGAAAAATAAATTAAATATTTAGAGTAAATAAATTTTATTTTGACTATTCATATACAATGATATGTTATTCTCTTAGAATGTTGCAAAGTTTTATTGTATAATAATTAAGCCAAAAATATCTGAGGATATAGTTATTTACTTACTTCTGCTTATACTTAATTACTTTCAAAACTAATAAATTCTAGCACTAAATGGCAGGTTAAATGTATAAAAACATTTTAATTGAAATGTTTCAGTTACACTATCATCAGTAACATTTTAATGGTTACAGAACATATTCAAAAATATTACAATGAACATTAGAATGTTGCTGATGATGGTGTTTACTGAAAATGTTTCAATTAATAAAATGTTTTTATATGTTTAATCTGCTATTTAGTGATATAGGATGGGCCATGATAAACCAAACCCAACCAAGTAAAAGATATGAACTGCAAGGCTATTTTATTTTATATATTATATTTTATTTTTATTTGCTAATATTCCTTGTAAGTTCAGTGTGCATCATTCACAGCTCCCTACAAAATATTATTATTATTGCATGTTGCTACATCGAACATCTTCTCCATGTAGGATTCAGTTTATCTTTGTCCACCCTGTAGAATTTATTAGTATCTGAGGATATATTCTCAATTATAATAACATGATTATAAAATTTTAATATAACTAAAACAGTTATGCTATTATCATATACTCTTCACTTTTCACATCTTAAATATACTCAATAACAGTTCTTCCGATCTAATAATAATAATTATTTTATTTTTTAGGATCATGACAGATTAGGTAGATTTTTCACTAATACTCTGCAGATCGAACAGAAAAATAAAGATATGTGTCTAAAAGGATGGAATTGGGGAACAGCTAAATTTCATGGTATTTTAAACTTTATAAGAAATCTTTTTTGATTAAATATTCTACTTTTTGATGATAAAATCAATTGTTTTAACATGTAATAAAATTATAAGCATATCATTAGTAATAATATCACATTAAGTAATTATGCTATTTTTGGATTTTTGTTAAGTAATGAAATATATTTATGATTATAAGAAGTAAATTTTTCTATTGTTTATTACATAACATGTCATACAACTGAAAACCTGATTACAGGTTAGGCCTCGATTAGTGCGAGTTCGAATAATGCGATATTCAATTAGTGCAACTTATAAAAATGATACCGTTTTTCACTTAGTGCGAGCAAATATTCGATTAATGTGAGTTGTAAGCATAGACCAGTCTTACTAAGAAAGCTCCGTCCTCTTTTATGATGTCAATTAACAAATTAATTTTCGGTTAGTAAAACCGGACGAGGAGCAGTCCAAGAACAGTCGAGTCTTACTAACAAAGCTCCTTTTATGATGTCAATTAGCAAATTACCTTAAATTTTCGATTAGTAAAACCGGACGAGGAGCAGTCCAAGAACAGTCAATTTTCAGTTAGTAAAACCAGATGAGGAGCAGTCCAAGAACAGTCACTCGGCTTTGAAGGGGTAAAACTCCAGAAAGATGGGGTTTTTTGCTATTAGCTATTTAATATTACTATTATTCAGCTTTGTTATCGTATACATACAATATAGTACAAAATTTTCTCTTTTAAAAAGTATCGAAATGGATAAAAGGAAGAACACTTCTGATTTTTCTCTTTTAAAAAGTATCGAAATGGATAAAAGGAAGAACACTTTTATTTTCTTTTAAAAAGTATCGAAATGGATAAAAGGAAGAACACTTTTGATGATGTTTTAAAAAGTATCGAAATGGATAAAAGGAAGAACACTTTTGACGATAAAAAAAAGTATCGAAATGGATAAAAGGAAGAACACTTTTGACGATAAAACAAGAAACAAAAAAAAGAAGAGGTTAGTGATTATGCTAGAGCAAAAAATGGATATGATTGAGATTTAGCTTTGCTACAGTATAGTACAGATTTTTCTTTTTTAAAAAGTACGGTATCGAAATGGATAAAAGGAAGAACACTTTTGACGATAAAACAGGAAAAGATATTGTATACATACAGTATAGTACAGAATTTTCTCTTTTAAAAAGTTTTCGAAATGGATAAAAGGAAGAACACTTCTGACGATAAAACAGGAAACGTATCGTATACATACAGTATAGTACAGAATTTTCTCTTTTAAAAAGTAACAATGATAAAAGGAAGAACACTTTTGATGATAAAACAGGAAACAAAAAAGAAGAGGTTAGTGATTACGCTAGAACATGGATAAAAGGAAGAACACTTTTGACGATAAAACAGGAAATAAAAAAAATAAGATAAAAGGAAGAACACTTCTGACGATAAAACAGGAAACGAAAAAAAAGAGATAAAAGGAAGAACACTTTTGATGATAAAACAGGAAACAAAAAAAAAAATAAAAAGGAAGAACACTTTTGATGATAAAACAGGAAACGAAAAAAAGAAGAAGTTAGTGATTATGTTACAGCAAAAAATGGATTTGATTGAGCAACATAAAAGGGTGCTCAAGTTCCGCTTTCGATTCGCTATTTTGGTTTCAATTTGGCGGTTGGTTTGATGATGGTATGACGCAATTCCTGATAAGTTATTAATTTAGACGATGAACAACGATGTAAAATATGAAAATAAATATTTCTTAAACAGTTAGTATTGTGGTTATTCATTGTGAGGATGGCTAATGGCCAGAATCTCACAAAAATTAAGAACCAGTTACCATATTTTACATATAATTAATACTTTGAATAGTGCGAGAAATTCATGGGATCCATTATTTGCACTAATCGAGACTTACCTGTACTTCAAATATCATTGAGGATTTTTGTAACAAACAGAATTTCATAATTGTAACAAATATTAAAAATGATACTTTGTAGATTTGATCCAAAAAGTGTTCTGAAGAAAATTTGACAAAATATGATTGACAATTTCTCTTAAGATTATTTTCTAAACAGTTTCTAACATATAATCATTATATTTATTCAATTATTTATCTAAATATAGATATGAAATTATATGGTAGAAAGTATTGGAAAATAAATTTTATGAGTATAAGTTATTTTGGTCAAATTATTTGGAATTGTCAAAATGAAGAACAACAACATAAGTTGATAAAGAGAATAGACAAATAATTATCCATATTAATTGTTCTTTTGATGATGGTTTTAAAGAAGAATATTGGAAATGTTTTATGCAATGAGATGTGTCTGATAAAGAGAATAGACAAATAATTATCCATATTAATTGTTCTTTTGATGATGGTTTTAAATAAGAATATTGGAAATGTTTTATGCAATGAGATGTGTCCTTAATAAAATAAAAATCTATATTTCAATGTTTATATGTTCATTTATAATTTAAGAACTAAAAGTTCCACAACTTGCAAATTCTGCTTTTGATTTTATATCATTTCTGAGAAAATTTTAGGCTGCTTTGTTTCCCTGTTTTTTCCCCTAATATTCCCCTTGCTTGGAAATATTTTCAAATTTTCCCAAATTTTTTTCATTTAATTCATGATTTATTACTTCTAAATACTGCATGTACAAAATCTGGGGAACTGTGGCTTTCATTTTTCCATTATTTTGATTTAAAATAAGACCTGCATGTTGATGGTTGAAAGTTCTTTTGGCCAAAGATTGATTAGTGCAATACATTTTTCCAATAATTTTTTGTGATTTCTGTATAATTTATGATAATTTTGGTGACTTAGTGCAATACATTTTTCCAATAATTTTTTGTGATTTCTGTATAATTTATGATAATTTTAGTGACTTCTATTGTATTTTTTATGTTTGAGTTAATAATTAAGGTCGGTTCCCACTACAGTCTCTTTCCATCCGTCTCCGTCTGGGAGTCTGCGCAGTAAAGTCCTTACTGAACTGCGCAAACTCGGCGCCGACGGACGGAAGAATGGAGACGGATTCGAATTGAATAGACTAGAAGTCTATTCTATCCGTCTTCATAGAATTCGTCAACCAATCACATTCAAGGAAGGATATCCAAGATGGAGGATATCGAAGGAATTATTTTAGCAGTGCAAGAAAATCCTCGTTTATGGGATAAAACAAAAAATGAATATTGAAACAGTTGTAGCAATTAATTCATATAGTAATTTTCTAATTTTTGAATTTCATGATCGATTTCTTTTTGCAAATATTTTCGACCACTGCTCTGTCACAGTTGATCGTCTTTCTCTCTTGATCTAAAATACAATAAACTGCCAGTTTTAATTATAAGTTCGACGGTCATACATATTAAAGAGACTATTTCCGTTCCTTTATCCTTTGCATATGCTATCAACGCTAAAAAGTTCACAATCCCAAACAGCATCATGTTCATCCAATTTGTTTGTATAAACCACTTTCTTATAAACTTGTTTGTGATTGGCTCGCTCTGGAATTTTTGTTGCTTTAGCTCATTGGCTAAACGGATTGATGTACGGATAGTAGTGTGAACACTTTTGACGGAGTCGATTACAAATGACGGAGTGACGGGGACGGACGGAGACGGAACGTAGCTCTAGTGGAACCAGCCTTTACTTTTATAAAGAAACTTAATTTTTTGTAGAATGACATTGAAAAATGAAATTCATGTTTTCATAATTTTGTCATAGGGTGATTCTTTAGACTTGTCTTGTATAGCAATAATTTTAATATAAGATTGGTATTAAATCTTTTATTAAAATTTAATATAAATCTTCATTTTTTTTTTTCATAATACACTTATCAGGGAGTCGATTACAAATGACGGAGTGACGGGGACGGACGGAGACGGAACGTAGCTCTAGTGGAACCAGCCTTTACTTTTATAAAGAAACTTAATTTTTTGTAGAATGACATTGAAAAATGAAATTCATGTTTTCATAATTTTGTCATAGGGTGATTCTTTAGACTTGACTTGTATAGCAATAATTTTAATATAAGATTTGTATTAAATCTTTTATTAAAAATTTAATATAAATCTTCATTTTTTTTTTTTTCATAATACACTTATCAATTTATTATAAGCCCCACACGGGAAACACAAGGATATAGTAATATAATATCTTGTGTTTATAATATAATATAATATAGTAATATCTTGTGTTTCCCGTGTGGGGCTTATAATACATCCGACTAGAATATATGAACTCTTAATACTTATCAATTTAATTTATAACTGAATCATTTCATATATGACAAAAAAAAGATGAAAGAAAGCAGATTAATTATAAACTGATTATAGTTTATAATTTTTTCATTACAATAATAATGTATTACAATTAAAAATTATAAATACTGTAATGTAAATACAATAATTCAATTGTACAAATAATTGTAATGCAATAAAATATTTTAAAATTTACTTTTAGGTTCTGTACTTTCATTTGACGTAGATAAGAGTTCAGCATTTGAAATACCTTTAGGCCATGTTTCTCATTGCAATGCTGCTAAAAATGAAGTGACATTAGAATTTCATCAAAATGATGATGCAGCAGTTTCATTAATGGAACTTCGTTTTCATATACCAACTGACAATTCATCTGATGTTGATCCTGTTCAGGTAATATAAAATTCATTTGCATTCTAACTTATTTCTCACATCAAAACTTTCAAATAATTAAAATGGTCATGTCACTAATACAGTGATTATCATTAATTTGTTCATATACAGGGTGTCCAAAAAGTCTGGAAACGGTCGAATGACACGAGAAATACCCTTTAAATTGAAAAATAAAAAAAAAATACATGTTCAATATTTTTAAAAAAGCTATCCAGTGTTATCAAAATTGACCCCTCGTCCACCCTCTGAGGGTGGGGTGGGGGTAACTTTAAAAAGCTTAAATGAGAACTCCCAGTTTTTATTGCAGAATTGCATGTATGTACATTTGTACATAAATACAATTTTGCAATAAAAACTATCAAGTAGCTGAAGGTTAACGATTTGAACATCTAAGTAGGGGATTCTGGCATTATTGTCTTGATGGTGAGAGGCAAGGGGACTCACCTAAAACAAGTACCCCGAGAGAACAGAAACCTACTATGTCACATCATTGTTCTTGGGTAATGCTAAAAGTAGTTTCTTGAAAGAATTCAATGCCATCTATCATAAATCCACAGACTGTTTCAATTAAACCTACACATAAAATCTAATTCTCCAATAAAAACTGGGATTCTCATTTAAGCTTTTTAAAGTCACCCCACCCCACTCTCGGAGTAGGCGAGGGATCAATTTTGATATCATTGGATAGCTTTTTTAAAAATATTGAACATGTATTTTTGTATTTTTCAATTCAAAGTGGTATTTCTTGAGTTATTCTGCCATTTCCAGACGTTCGTACCTCTCTTTGATTATCCCCACCCCACTCTCGGAGTAGGCGAGGGATCAATTTTGATATCATTGGATAGCTTTTTTTAAAAATATTGAACATGTATTTTCGTATTTTTCAATTCAAAGTGCATTTCTTGAGTTATTCTGCCATTTCCAGACGTTTGTACCTCTCTTTGATTTTTATCGATTGTAGCACTATCTGTGAAAAAATTACATTAATCCTAGGTCAGACTAATGTAATTTTTTTTGGAGAATCTAAATTTGCAATAAAAAATGGGGGTGTTCCCATTTGAGATTTGAAAGTTACCATTCCCCACCCCCATGGAATGGGGAAGGGAGTCAACTTTGGTATCACTGGATAGCTTTTTTAAAAATATTGAACACATATTTTCTTATTTTTTAATACAAAGTGTATTTATTGCATTATTCGATCGTTTCCAGACTTTTCGGACATCGGAGAATCTAAATTTGCAATAAAAAATGGGGGTGTTCCCATTTGAGATTTGAAAGTTACCACTCCCACCCCCATGGAATGGGGAAGGGACTTGGTATCACTGGATAGCTTTTTTAAAAATATTGAAAACATATTTTTTTTATTTTTCAATACAAAGTGTATTTATTGCATTATTCGAGTTTTTCCAGACTTTTCGGACATCCTGTATATCACTGAAAAAGTATGACCTTAGTTTGAAAGCGAAATGTAACAGACTAGCTGTAATAGAAATATAAAGCCAAAATAAACCTAACAACTAATCCAGTATAAAAAAATTTTTTTTTTTTTTTTTTTTTAATCGAGCACGTAATGGCCAGGAGCTAACTAGTTTCAAAATAATCCATTTTAGGTCAGTGTAATTAAGCCGCCATATCGCGCAAGGGATAGGACTATACTATATCTGGCGACGACCACTTGTAGAGCCCATCACAGGCTGGCCAACACTCATGGAATCAACCGGATGTTTGTAGGATGGGGTTCAACGGGCCGAGCCCAGATCCCTATTGAAAACAGGAGATGTGGGATCCAGATCCTGCAGGGTGATAAGCCAGTTTTACCACGCGGCCGACATGATCCATTTTATTTTACGGAAAATATCACCAAATAAAAAATAATGCACAAATCAAAACGTATTCATACCCTTATTTTAATAACGTGTTGATGAACCTTTCGCCGCAATAACTATTTTAAGACGATTGGAAAAGGTCCTAATAAGCATTGAAGATTAATGAAGGTCATGAATTAGACACGCCTGATTTTGGTATTAATTCAAAGATGGCGAGATGGCGTCAATTTTAGCAAAAAACTCTTTAATCCAATTTGGTAGAATTAGCTTCAATTAGAGTTTGTTTATAATTTCTAAGAATAAATTCCAATCGGATAAATTGTATCATAAGAGTTTACTAAATTTTGTTTAAAGTACAACATTTTTGTGTAAATAAAAAAAAAATATAACGTTCTCGACAAATTATAAATTAACATAAATCACGATGACATGTTACTTTGAAGCACTAAATTGGTTTATAGTTAATACGTTATTTAAATAGATTACAGTATATACGATTTTGGCGAAATCGTTTAATTTATAACATTAACTAAGCAAAAAATCGCATTCACGACATCATTTATGCTGTTGCTAAATATTCTAATACATACAGCATTTTATATTTAATATCAATTTCTAATCATTTTCCTAATATTTTAAGTGGTATAGCCAATCCATACCCTTAACGTTCCCATCAAGGAAGCCGCTCGCATGTATAGTAGTACTGAAGTATTGTTTGCTTTAAAAATTAATGATAGATAAAGTAATGCTTGCATAAGTATAGGCTATGTAGATCTGAAATATATCGTAATAACTTCATAACAATTAATGGTAATTTGAATTAGGTTAAAGATGTTCAAAATTTATAATAATATACTTGTATAATTTCGTTTGTTGCAAATGATTTACTTTCAGTTGAAAGAGCATTTTTTTATTCACTTAGAAAGAAAAAATACTATAATAAATTTTTGGGTCTGACATAAAAATTGGGAAATGCTAATGAGCTAACTTTTATATAAACATAAAGGGATTGCAATGATATTAAGTCAAACAAATCTGTATCAAGTTTAAGTAAATGTTAGGAATAGTATTTTGGAAATTTATTTTTATTAATAAATTTTAAAATGATTTTGTCAACTAATACAATTTTAAAAATTTTTGTGAAAGTTGATGAAAACCTTTAATATACAGGATATTCTTAAAAGATCTGGAAAAATTTAAATCACAGATTCTACTCATCAAAACAAAGTAAAAAGTTAATATAAATATGGATCCAGAAATGTTTCCTTTTGGAAATAAAAGGCACAGAGAGGTCATACATTTAACTTCTATCAAAGAGAGCAAAATGATGAATTATTTCCAACCATTTGAACAGTAGCTTGCAGAGTATTGTGATTAATGTACAGTTTGTTTTGTTACAATTGATTTGTAAACCATGATTTAAAACAGACAACTTATTGACTATATGAACTATTATGAGAATATGTAAATTGTATGCAGGGCCACCGAGAGGGGGTGACATCTGAGACTTTTGTCACGGGCCCGGCATCGAAGAGAGCCCGACCGCCGGACTTTGATGTGTCATATAACCAATACACGTATACAACGTAACATGTAACGTATCCAATAATTCGCAGGCCGCCGCCAGAGCGCACGGTCTACCACCCAAAGCAGTTGTGCCAAAATAAACTATTTTATATATAACACTGTTTGATAAGTACAAAATTACTTATCAAACAGTTCAAAAGGTCAATTATAGGATGGAAGGCCACAGTAGGAGCATCCAGGTCTTATAAAAAGTTTTTCAGACGGATCTGGATCTACCTGTTGAACCACATCCTTCACCTCACCCCTAATCTCGCCAAGGGTATAGGTAGCCCATGGTGGGCACTGAAATAACCTATCGCTTAGTACCAACTTGGTGGAAAGCTGTGTTATGCTACACAGAAAAAATATAGGTTAGTTATGTTACTTAATCTCATGAAAGTTTTTTTATTAAACCAAAGTGATGCACTTTTTTAAGTGGGGCCCATGACAAGTCTGTGGTCCGCCACAGACTTGTCATGGGCCCAAAAATTTCTCTCGGCGGCCCTGATTGTATGCTTTTACAGCCTATGTTATCTCAAAAAGAAAACATTTCTGGATTCATGTTTATATGGACTTTTTGTTTTATTTTGATGAGTAGCAATGCAATTTAAATTTGGCCAAATTTATTAGGGACATCCTGTACAGGGGATTTATTAGGGACATCCTATCCTGTACTTTCTTATATATTTTCAATATATAAGAAAACATGTTAAAAATACTAGATAATACTTAAAATTCCTTATAATTTGAATAATTAAGGAATTTTATTAATTAATTAATTAATTGAAATTTTATGTTACCACATAATAATCCAACATATCCAAAGATTTGGCATCAATTTCCATTTATGGCAGATTATAAAAATTTTACTGTATTGATATAATATATTTAAAATAAAATAGACTTACTTACCTTTTTGATGCTAACAGAAAACTTTCTTCTAATGGAATTGATAAAAGTATAAGCTTAGAGAAGTTATATAATAATTTATTATAAATCTTTTCACTATTTGTTTTTTGTGATAATACAAAAAAGTAAAATACAGACGTTCAGAAGACAATGCTTTAAAAAAATAAGTATACAAGCAATCCCTGATTTATATAGTGGATCATTCAGCAAAATCTTAAGTTAAACATATGTTGGAGCATATGTTATAGAGTACTAGTGGGTTGCAAAGATTTACCATTAAAAACAGTTATATTAAAGAATGAGCATACAAATCATGTGGTAAAGGAGTCGCTTGTCATTTTGGAGGATCCAGACTCAATTTTGAGTCCCATACTTTTCAGTTTTTTTTTTTTTTTTTTTGCTTTTTTTTTTTTTTTTTTTTTTTTTTTTTTTTTTTTTTTTTTTTCAGAAGACCATGTACAGACCTGGTCCTTGACTAAAATTAACCTACATAAGATGAGGATTGCTTGTATTAAATTAAACAAATAAATATAGATAAAGATGTATACATATCATCTGTACATATAAACTATCCAATGAGAAGAATTAAATAATTGACAAAATATAGTTTAAATACATAATCTATTAAATAATTTTCTTAATTTTAAATCTTATAAATTGCAAAACAAATCAACCAACAAATATTGTATAACACCATCCTTTTATTTTCAAAAGTTATTTAATTTTGACAATTTCCAATTCAAAACAAATTAAAAAATTGTCTATGATATGTTTGTAGTAAATACGCTATGGTAAATGATGTGCACAACATTATTAAACACGATAAACCTAGATAATACACCTTATATAATTAATAAAAGAAAAAAATATACATGAACAATTAAATACTACCAAAATATACATTACCGACAAAACAATAATAACAATAACATTAAAGTATCGACTGTTGATCAATAAATGTAAAAACGAAATATTTATATCTGAGTGCACTTTAATGTGAAACTGTATGGCATAACGAGTTAATTTTGCAGTTATTTTTAATACTAATATGCCATTTTATATAAAATATTGATATCTATATAAAAAACAAGCAAAGTGTACATAACACGATTTTATTTGCGGACTGGAATTAGTTTGCATTTATGAACATAAGTAATTACAAGAATCTACAAATTACAAAATCCTATAAAATATGACAGCTGAAATATTTCTAAATCTTAGATACAAAATCACAGTAGCAATGCATATGCAAATTGTGTTAACAGTTTACATCATCAAAAAATACATACTATACCGTATGTATATCAAAAAAGAATAAAGTAAGTACATATAATAGAACATGTAAAAACATTTTATGGATCATTCTGATGAAAAGCTCAAACAGTTTGCTTTCTTCTCTCTTAAACAACAATTAATACCACAAAAATTTTTGCACAATAAGATTGAGTATTGGATAATTTTAAAAAGATAATTTTAAATGGCAGTGAATAAATAAAAATATTTTACAGGTAAACCTTATCCCTGAGTAACAAAAAATAATAAAAGATTCCACCAAAGTTCATTGATGTTTTGCCTTGGCACAGTCTTTGGAGTTTTGGTTCTTAAATGCTTATTTTACTAAATCTATACAGTCTAATGTTGTAATAATAATAATAATAATAATGATAATAATAAATGTTTTGTTCTGCAGTTCAAAGTCATTTATTATTTTTAAATTACATTTAAAATCTTTATATAAAATTGTCTTATAAAAAAAAATTAGTAGATTTATTAAATAAAAACAACATTTTAAAATTTGTAGTTATTTTGATGAAATTCTCTTATAGACCTATTAAATTTTTATAATTTGTTTCCTGTTTTTACTACATTAATCATAATAACAATAATTTTAACATTTACTTTTTTTTACAATTTTCAGTATAAAGATTTATATATTGCCAAGTTACTGGCAAACACTGACCGGTTTTTTTATTCACAAGAAAAATGGCCATTGTTAATAATAAAATAAAATTAATAATAATTATATCACACTACATGCCTTTGGCTCAAGACCATGAAATCCTTGAACATTTACATTAATACTTGTATTTTTGCTATCTGCACTTTTGCTTAGATGCTTTGGTACTATGGAGATGACGGTTTCTTTTTAGGAGATTTTTTACGAATGGAATTCTTTTGTGATTGGATCTGATCAGTAATTTTTTGAATAAGTTCATTCAGTTCTGACTGTTTTATCAAAAAAGAAAAGTAATTATTATATTAATATTATTCTTGTGTACATATAATAGAACATGTAAAAACATTTTATGGATCATTCTGATGAAAAGCTCAAACATTTTGTTGACCAATCACAAACAAGGAAGACTTAACAGAACGTCGGAGGAGAATGTGGGAACGCTTATTGTGAAATGGCAATGGAAAGCTGTTTCTCCGCACGTCGCTAGCAGAAGTTAACCGCACGAGTGGCCGCTTCCGCATCCGCATCCCGCGTCGCAACCACTAATTGTGAAACAGCCTTAAGAGATTTTTGGTGGCCAGAATCTAGGACAGATGGCAAACCTATGGCATGCATGCCCAAAGTGACATACTGGAAAAGCTTTTGGATATGCAAAACTTGGAACTGATATATTGTTTTTAATTAAATTAATATTCTGATTGGCACTTGAGGGATAGTTTAAAAAGAAATTTAGCCAATTTTGATACATACCCTTAAAAAGATTTTCCACCACTGATGTAGGAAGTGATCCAGAGACAAAATACATTGTACAAGAATGGTTGAACAGCTTGGCAGTGAGTTTCTTTGATGAAGGAAAATTTGGTGTCAAGATTCAATAAATGTTGTAACTACAGGAATACCTCGATCTTTGATGAAGGAAAATTTGGTGTCAAGATTCAATAAATGTTGTAACTACAGGAATACCTTGATTATTGCGGTTTCGATTATTCCGATTCTCGATTTATTGCGGTTTCGATTATTCCGATTCTCGATTTATTGCGGTTTATATTTGATACCAAAATTCGAATTATTGCGCTTCAAATTCGAATTATCGCGGCAATTTGATACCAAAATTTGAATTATTGCGCTCAAATTCGAATTATCGCGGCCGCGAGCTGTAGCCCTCTACATAATGTAACCTACATTTAGTTCGAGTCGCCACTCTCCAAGTAGCACTTCGTTTTTATCGAATACCAAAATTCGAATTATCGCGGTCGCGAGATGTAGCCCACTACATATGCAACTAGAATTAAATTTAGTTTGATTGCCACTCTCCCAAGAAGTAGCGCTTCGTTTTTATCCGATAGTGCCTGCTCATCATTCACCAGAAACTATCCACCTCTACTTGAAGTACATGTGGATATTTATTTCTCTTCTTATTTACCCTACAGTGAATGCTAAAGGAAACAAGGATGATATGAAGGTTACAGCTATCAAGAAGAAACAGAGTGATCAACTTAGAAGATTAGCATGCTCAACACATTTCTTTTTTATCTTATGCATAAAATTTAATTAATATATTTGAAAAATCCTTGGCAGTGATCACCCATTTTACATGTATTATTTATCCCGATTATCGCGGATTCGATTATTACAGTAATTTTCGTGGCAACATTAACCGCGATAATCGAGGTATTCCTGTATATATAAAAGTAGTTTACTATAAGTAGCAACACATTACATTAAGCATATCTAAAACATCGCTATGTAGAATTTTTTATATTTTACTAATTCTTATTTTCTCGACATATCTCATAGTTTAAATGATATTTAGATTATATTTATAAATAATTTTTTCATCATTTTAATAATTTAATAAATTTTATAAAATAATAATTTAAATTATAAAAAGATTTCATTATAATCATTACATATTCATTTTTATAGAATGGTTCATATGTTGAGATATTTAATATCCAAAAGAAGGAGTGTATTGAAAATTGGAAAATATCATCACCTCATATTAAAAAGGTTTGATTTTAAATTAATTGATATAATAAAATAAAAAATAGCAAAGTTTAAAAATGTATATTTTTACAAATCTACTATCTTATCTTATATAGTGTATTAATGCTATAAGTAGAATAAATATGCTTTTTCTTTTATAGAGCTTAACATTGTGTTTATTTATATATTTTTATCATTATTAAAAATACTATATAAATTTTGGAACTTGTATATTAATTATATTAATATATATATTATATATATATTAATTTTG